>JAJEKB010015221.1:0-24308 GCA_022393335.1 Macrotrachela quadricornifera
ACTTGTTGTGAATCTGACAGATAATAATAAATCTGCCGTGTTCTTGAAAATACCTTTTTTTGAATACTCACCAGAGATGGACGGGGCAGCAAAAAAGTCGCACCGCCACCGCCCCGCCCCGCCCCGTAGATAAAGTTTCGCACCGCCACCGTCCCGCCAATTCAGCAATGAAACCGTCACCGCCCCGCCCCGCCCCGCCTTGTATAAAGTCCGTTTTCAGAGGTCATTTATTCATAAAATTTTTAGTAGCTTTTTATAATTACTATCGTACGGTCCAATGAAAACGAGCTAAATTCTACTTTCTATTGTTCTTCGTACGATCTAAAGCATTTGTCCTAGATTTTTTTTACGAAATGATCGGCCACATAATTCTCTACAAGGATATATAAGGACATTTGACATTGAGTAGAGCTATGAAAAAATTCTACGAATAATATTGGAAAACCTCAACATGCTTCACTCTTTAAACCTTTTTTTTAGCAAAAATAAACATTTTTCTTTTCTTTTGTTGATTGGTGCTTTCAGGATATCAAAAGCTAACTAACCGTTCTTTTAGTTCTAGAAAAGTTCTGTTATAAGACTGTAATAAAAAATTTTTCACATTAGAGCTTATAACGAAAGATAAGGTTTTCTTTCTCTCAGATTTTATTAGGAAAATTGTATTTTATGAATACTAGTCTCATAATATTTGAGAAAATTCGCATACAACGATCATAAATGAATCCTTTTATCTTCTTTTGTCTTATTTTGAAGAGAAAGAAATGGCATCTAGGATTCGGACATCAAAAGTTAACTATGCTGCTTTTTCGATTGAAAAAGCAAAATAAATTAAATTATAGTCAATTTGAACACAATTAAAGAAATTAGTTGTTAATTTATAATACATATTTGGATGAAACAGATTTCATGCTATACTACGAGAAACCTCCATTTAACTGTTGAAGAGAAACATGCTTACCTTTTTGATTTTTAAGTATATGCATATGAAAAACAGTCCATGGACTTTTAAGAAGAAATTTAAAAGTTGGGTACGTTGGAGTATCGTAGTATTGCATTTGGAATATTTTCATACTTCTATTCGATATCAAATGTCCTTATGTATTTCTGTAGAGAATTTCACGGCACATTTTTTGTGAAAAACTTTGGGAAGATACGTTTGAGACCATACGCAATAAAATACAAAATAAAGTTTGGCTGATTTTTCTGGCCTACCAGATATTATATTTATTCAGATGAGAAGACATTATTTAAATAAAGGATAATCCAGAAATAGTAATACGACAACAAGAAATTTAAGTATCTATGCTTCTGTTTATTTAAATGGGCTCATTTTTGATTGGTAGTAATAGTCTACTTAAATTTTTCCATCCGAATAATATAAGTAAATCCTACTGGTAAATATTTTAGTTGACGTCAAGAAAGCAACATCACTAGTTGTCAAGTAAGAAAAATACATATAAAATATTGCGTAGAGGAATTTCAGTTGTCATGTGATAGAATGACTTGAAAAAATTCATGCAAATCTTCTACATACCACATTGATGTACATATAGAAAATTTACTATGCTAGGTATTGTGAATGCTAAAACTTGTGCCTAATAACTAAAATGTGTATTCAAAAGCCTTTGATTATTCAGTTGACAATCAGCAAAACTCGATACTTCATGTCTGAAAAGTCGAAATATTTTAATTGCAACCTTTTAAATTGACTGGTTGAGAAATTTTTCTGTACATCCATATAGCATCATTCAGGAGATTTATTTGAAAGTTTTAAAGTTATTCTGTTAAATAAAAACTGAAAATCATCTACACAATATTTCATATATATTTTCCTTTCTCGATAACTAGCAAAACTGCTTTCTTGACATCAACTAAAATATTTAACAGTGCAAGATTTATACTTTCATTATTCCAATAGAAAAAAATTTTGAACAGAGTTCTACTACCAACCAAAAGCTGAGTTCATTTAAATGAATAGGGGTGGAGATATTTAAATGTCTTATTGTCATGCTATTGTTTATATTCTACTCTATCTATTGAGATGAAGTTTCGAAATAGAAAAGCAAAAATTAAAGAAAAAAATCTTAAAAGACTCAATATTATCAAGAGGCGGGGAAACCGCGAAATTTCGCAGCGCACCGCCACCGCCCCGCCGGCGGGGCGGGACGGGGCGGGGCGGGGCGGTGTCACACCGCACCCCGTCCATCTCTGATACTCACATGATCATGCCTTGCGTTTAGTTTATATTCCAAAATGACTCAGATTTATAATAAAATATCCCATTTTGTAGTTTTTGTGTCATTTTTTTTCTTAATAGTTAAGTTTGTTTGGCTCTTCTGTACCTTATATTCAAGAGTTTTTCGTATCGAATATATATGGATAGATAGCGCTTAATCTATACTATACAGACGTACCAACGAATTCAATTAACAGTTTGTATTTGTAATGCACGACTCAAAAGAAAAAAGTGGGGCCACATTTTTGACTAGCACTGTATTCTCCTTTATTAATTTCATTGATGGCCAATTGAGTATCGGATTTAATTACAGTTATTGTATGTATTTTACTACCAATTTCGAAGCAAGTCATGGATAGTACAAGATAAGCATGATTGAAATACAATCAGATAAGTATCTACAATTCGCATCATTTAAAAGAACAATTCAATTAAAATAAGAATAATGGTAAACAGTTAAACTACTAACGATATTTTAACTTCATATTTTGTAGACGATATAGTCGGTAGATTCTCTCTCTGATTTTGACTTAAATACAATCATCGTATGAAAACTATTACTCATTTTTAGATTGATAAAGGTTTGACTTTATTATTTTTTTCTATTGAGGTTATATATACTTTTTTCAGGGATGTCCACTGTGGTCAAACTATTTTGAATCAGTTCAAAACACATCACTATGGATATAGTTGGTCAAGCTGAGTCGAATGGCAATGTCTAATTGTCAGTGTTGCAAGGATCAAAAGACACTCTATCCATAATCAGCAGCAGGTTAAAACTTAGACAATTTTGATATAATCGTTTTAGATCATTACCAAGGACTAACTGTAAACATTCATAATAATTTATCGCAGATTAGAAGTTTCAAGAGAAGGCATATAGCTCCTGAACAGTTCACCTAATTAAGTAATTTTCGAATAATCGCATTTCAGCGTGTTTTGATGTCTTGCACACTGCCTTTCAAATGATAAAATCCATAGGTTTCTTCTACGATAAAGTTACACATCTTGCACTGATTCTTTCGTATTTGGACATGAATAATAATTTGTACAAATATTCAGTACTCAATTGAGAAAAAAGACCTTTATAACACAGCCTGTATTTCCTATGATCTAAGAAAAGATAATATAGTAAAGAGAAGATAGCACAACAACAAGCGAACGTGGATGATGCAATATAAAACCGCCGTCATGTTTCAGTAATATTCAAATTGACCAAGAATCATCTATCTATCTAACATACTTATAGAGAGAGGGAAGAGGAAGAAGAACAAACATAAGAAACGAAACAGACAAGAAACTTAAATGAATGAAGAAAAATACATCAAGAATCATACAGAGAAAGAGTGACGGCAACATCGGAAGTAGTAAGTTTAATAGTATGCTTCACATTTCAATTGCAAGAATTGTTGAAATAGTTTATCTGGATAAACTAAGTCATACATAATATTTACTTTTAATAACGAAGCATGAATCAATACTAATTATGTGATTCACAAGATAAATCTCTTCGTATTAATATTCCGGTGGTGTAGACATAATTATACAATAGTTGTTTACGTCAGTTTAAAAGAAGGATAAGGTCCAAAAGACAAATTAACAATTCTAACATTTTACAAAACTCCTATTGAGACGCTCCATGTATATCTATGAGTGACAATAATGATAGTATAGAACGAATTTAGAACATTTTCAAAAGCGAGTTTTTTCAGTAGTAGTTTCAGCCGACATCTATGTCAACGTTTTACTCATTGGTCTTGTTCGTTTCTCAAAAAGAAAAACTGTCTAATCGTTTACTTTACCAAGGAGAATTGTTTAAGCAATTCTTTGACTCCGATAAACTAATGTCTAGATTTTCGCCCGTTTCAATTCTGAGAAACATTGCTGGTACCGACCACGTATTCTCATAGTATCAAATGGTTTTTATTTTTTACATTATAGATATTTCTATATTTCGTCTCTCAGTCTAAGAGATTTTGCCGAGAATTTTCTATAACAAGTAGTACTAGACTGCACAAATTCTAAAAAAGCTTCGATTTTTCTCAAGTAAGTATGCAAGCATCACTCGTTCGAACTAGCTCTCGCTTAACAATTTATGATCAATGCACATGAAGTTGCCTTTTTTCAATAAAATGATATTTTTACTAAAAATCATACTTTCAAGATTGGCCAATATTCCACTTAATTTTATCCCATGATATGTTTGCGTTAGTTCGTCTATTGCATTCTGTATATAAACCAAATAATTTTCTACCATCTTCGATGGATTTTCGATTTTGTCAATATTTTCTTGATTTAATATTGCAGATAATGTTTGTGAGGCAAATTGTATTGTTCTATCTTTTGCTCTATGTAATTTTGCGCAAGTTTCCATGAAATTTTTCTCTTTCAATAAAGAAAAGATTCCCTCTTCGAATGCCAAATTATACAAGAGAGTTATTGCAGATGACATTAGATGCACGTCAGTGTGAGATAGTTCATGATATCTATGAACACTTGTAACTAACGATTCTGTTCGTAATATGTTAATCATTTGATCAACTATTGTTTGATCAACACCTAAAACAAAAACATTATAATATGCATAAGAATTAGAAATATTCAATTGATTACAAAATATTAAACATAAACCAATTATATTAACGGTACTTGGACGAATTATAGCTTAGCTGACCACTCAGACATCATAATGACAACAATGAAGTATCCATCTATGATTTCTGGCCTGATTCGAATCGATTCAAAAAAATAGAAACTCTTTCAATTCCTAAGCTACTTAAAAATTTAATATATTCGTTTGATACTCATAACAAGAGATAAAAGTGTTGGTTAGCGGAACACGAAAATTTCATAATCGAAATGCATATGTGTATTCTCTCGTTAGCTGAAGATTGTTATCAATGTCGTCAATGAAAAAAGTGTTGATCTCTGCTGTATGTAGAACAATATCAAATCAATGGAATCAAGCTCTTTTTCGAATTCTCCTACTGTCTTTCTATTATAATAAGTCTTATTAAGTTTCTTAAAAGTTTCGAGAGCTTTTGAACGGACCAGTAGTATTTTAAAAGGCTCTCTGTAATCTAATGCAATCGAAAATTCACAGAAATCATGAGTATTCAGATGGACAAGAATAACTTTGATAGAAGTCTCTATTGATTTTGTACATTTCCTTTCGGAATCGAATAAGAATATATTCGAAAATATCTTGCACATTTTAACGAGCTCAGCATTGTTAGAAAAATGCTCGAAAGACTGAATAATACATATGTAATCTAAAAAGATTCACTACCATAATGCTCATTTTCCATCGAAAGAATTTGTTTAATTGATAAAAATGTCTTTCTACACTGTCTTCCAGAGCAGTTTTAAAAGAAGTCTAGAACATCTGCAACTTCTCATTTGATAGATCTCTGAGATAAGAAATCTTTCTATCGATATATAAAAGTATCTTACGATTAAACTAGAGAAGTTTTCTATAGTGACGTTCCCAACCTCTTTAAAAAAATTCTTGCCTACATTTTTACTTCTATCAAACAGTTAACTTCACTAGCGAACGACACAGAGCTGTAAAAATGATTGAATATATATTGTAAGATTTCCAGTAAACATAATCAGTTCAGTTTATCTTGAAACAGATTGGTTTCAATCAATAATTAACAAATACAACTAAACTGTTAAACAGCACGCATCGTTGATCATATATATTATCGGTTAATATTACTCTTTCCCTCTGGAGAATTGTACCATTATCGCACAGGTACTAATCAAAAATTAAATGACACAAATCGAACATTTTCTTATCATATAATTCTCAATATCGATTACACATTTTTTTTATCAAAGCAGATCACTAAAAATGAATTTATTGATCCTATGGGTTTAATTTCATACCTGTAGCAAAATACAATCTTGTTGTTTGCGTTAAAGCAAAATGATTCAATAATTGAATATGCCAACCGATTGCCTGTAATTTTGCACCTCGATCATTCGTTATAATTTTGTATTGACGATTCGGTCGTTTTGGTATAGATTCGCCTTCCAGTGAAATTGGTAAATGTTGTTCAAAAATTTTTATAGAATGTTGTAACATTAATTGACATAATGAATTTGATATTTCATCCTGTCGTTGGTAACTACGAAGGCGAATAAATTGTGGACATTGGTAAATAAAAAATAATTGTTTTGGATTGATAAATGGTTGTCGAAGATCAATCGTTTTGTAAGCATTGAGATGATGATATGAACATAAACATTGAACAACAGGATCGAGCAATAAACCGTGATTAATCGTGTCCAATTCTGTGCAGAGATGAAGTAGACGACCAATAACTTTATATTTAACATGGTATGATGCATAGTCATTGATGGCTAAATCATTGGTTATAATTCGAATGAGTTTATCGAAAAATGAGTCCGTTAAAAATATTTTTTGGTACGATATTTGATCAATGGATCTTTCATGAATTGGATTCAGATAGCTATTGTTATCAGTATAAAAACATGTTAATGGTTTATTTTTGTAAACACACAAATTAACAATTAGATTACTCATTTCATAAAAGCATTGTTCATCTTGCTCTGTCATCGAAATGAATGTTGCTTTGGTTAGTAACATTTCAAATGTGCTACTAATAATAAGAAAAAATTTATGGTTCATTATATGTATATTGTCGAAGAATTTTAATACATTAAATGATGATAATTCATTACTAATAGTAGTCAGAACATTTAATCCATCTATTTGATTGTGGACAGTATTTAAAAATAAGACAATCTTATCCAGCATTTCCTTTATATTAGTGACTGTTACATTTGTATGATTTTTACTTAGTTCCCGGATAATAGATACATGATGCTGTAATAATGAATCCATTTATTAAGCTAAAAGAAAATTTTTTCAAATCTAAAATATAATAGAAAAATAACATAATTTTTCCGATTTTAACTTAACCTACTGTAAGTTTAATACTATCAAACATTTGATATCTATGAATATATTACTCAAAATTGTTATAGACTTGTAACCATATGCAATCCATCTAATCCAAGATCTATATCAGGCGTTGTTCTTATATTCTCAATTTCTATACGATTAAGTTGATTGTTCTAATACTTATGTAGCTTAACATTTATCATTATGGATTGCAATATGAACTGTTGCTGACATCAGAAAAGAGATTGGAAGAAGAGATAGACTTTGAATAATTCGAGAATTTAAATAATGAGTTCCCATAAATTTTCATTGTTAAAAAATCACCTCAACAATTACATACGTACTAAATTTGAATCCTAATATCTGATGCGGCCTGAAATTTGTATTTGTAAGATTGCATTTGCGATTTGAAAAGTTTCGCTATTTTACGCATTAAAAGAGAAGTGAAAAGGTAACAAAAGACACATTCATTTTATTTTCTATAACAGCTACCTATTTTATCATTAAGTTGCAATCAAAAGTAAAAGTAGTATTAATGTCGATCGCTCTGAATCTATGCAAATTTCACAGTAATCGGTATACCAACTTGTCAAATTTGTTTATTATTCTACTATTTCTGTTAAGAATTCCTCTAAAGTTGCTATTTCATTACACTATATTTTATAGAGGAAATGTACTCAAAGCTAGTTTATATCATATTAAAGTATAGTTTATTTAAGAGTTCAATACTTCAGAGATTTTTCTTCTTCAGTCAGAATCGACTAAGCATCGTGAGTTTTAGCGCATTTCTTGCAAGCAAACTTTGCACAGCGTACCTTATCGAGCGAAATGACATTGCCATTTGACGTTTGAGTCAGATTCTAGAGCTTTGATACTCTGCCTGGACATTCCTTCTATGTATTATCGATGATCATGTTAATGTTCTTTGTGTTACAATACTAAGTGATTACTGTATTGCTGATGTTTATCAATGGTATTCGTTCATTATTCAGTTTGATTTGCTAATTACTTGTAAAACGCGAAAGAAATTGGGAACTCAGTGTTAATAACTAGCTTATGTAAGGATGCGAATTGAATGAGGTGAAATATAATAACATATACACATGCACTTCGATCAGTAGAATTTCGTTCTGATGTGTTTTACTTGGAATCAGTTGGCGTGTCCTAAGAACGTTCTTCCACATATCAGACTGAATTCAGTTACGAGATAGACGTCAGATCATAACTGATTCATATTCTCTGGCATGATGTCGGAAATATCGAATTAAAAATTATAGGAATACAGTTGGATCTAAAGAATGGAATTCGAGAACAGAAATTCCGATAGCGTTCGATAGAATCTTGTTGGGATTATCGAGATCCGTAGAATCCAACTAAAATGCTTCCATCTTAAAAGCCAGACCATTAAAACAATCAGAACGTTCGAATTCGTTTTGGCGTGAGAGTTATCATATATTGACTCAGTGCAAGTAGCACTATTGAACGAAAAAAAAATTAAATATAGAAAACATAGAAACTTATGTGTATGTGAACTAGCTGTCTGCAATCTGTCGATATGCAATATGTGTAATTGAAAAGTCATATAGTTACAATGATGAATTGAGCCAGTGCTTCCACTGAGTACTGAGTACTCAGTAAATTAATGCGTAACTCTAAGCTCTTTTCTTCAGACGAACAAAGGGTTGATGTCCACACGCTAATATGAAGTCCTAGAATAGTTGACTTATAATGTTGAGTAGAACTCAAGCAGCAGAGCTAGGACGAGTACAAGTACAGCGAGTAAAAGTATTCAACTTGTATTTGATCTTAAAAATACAAGTATATGTACTTTCGTCCTAACTTTGTCAACTAGGCCATGCTCAAATTCGTTAGTTGCCTAGTTTCTAAGTCTAACGATTATTTCTAGAATGCTTCAATTCGCTTGTAATTCATCATTCGTCAACGACATATGTTAATATTCACCTCTATCATCAGAATTTGATAGTGTTAACATTAATTTAAATAGATCATTCAATGTGAACAAGATTATAATTAGGTATTTTTCCTATGCATCAGAAGATCATTGACCTAAAAAATATAGACCAAGATACAGATTTTACTGAATCAAATATCAAAGTACCCAATAAAATTTTGAAACTTAAGTCACAATGAAATATGTGTAATGTTTTCATCGAGGTTAGTCTGTGGAATTATTCATATACTATCACCTTTATAAAGATTATTAACAATCTCAAGTCACTGCGCTGTCAGAAATATTTTGAAAATGTATGCTTCATATATGCAATTATTAGAATCTTTTTATAAATGTAATTGACACCTCTATGCACGAAGTAACTGCTCTATCTAGCGAACGAGTAAATGTGCAACTGTTCAATAAAAATTTTGAACACGGTCAATTTAAGACATGAACTCATCTTAAATTGTACCTTTAACGTTCTAAATTTGTTTATCTGAGATAAAGTCTAAGATAAAAAGTAAATCATCCTCTGTGGATATGTTATCTTAGAGCTTGAAACAAGCCTTTTGATCGAAAATATTTTATTTTCTCTTATAAAAGTATAAGATATTACCAGTTCTAGAAATCATAAAAAGTGTTTTCAGAGACATCTTTATCATTTGAGCAAAAATCATGAAGGTAAATAATCGTATTTAGCTAAATTTGCTATTCAATCATGTTCAATACTTTTCATATCGACAGATATCGAAAGATAATTTAATGCTACTGATTTTCTAGTAAATGAAAGAAGAAAATCTTGTCAAACTCATGTAGAGTTGAAGGTATTCTATTCGATCGTTTCCTGAATAACGTTGACTTATTCGTATATTATATTTCTTCATATTGTTTTTGTTCTCATTTAAATTATCTGATTTTACGAAATTCATCAATAGATTAATAATGTTTTCTTTAAAGAAAATTTTTTTTAGATTGGGTCATAAAAAAGTGACTTGCTTCGATCCCTGGTATCTATATGCAACGACCAATTTCTTTCTCTTAACTGTCTATGTAGAATCCGTATACAAATAGTCAATAGAATAGAAAAGGTCTTATCTTTCTTTGCTACTCTACCAATGTTTAAATGATCTTATTTAACTGATATGTTGTAACTTTCTAGAGAGTTTCAGTGTAACTGTGTAAATGAAGTTTGTTATAGAATATTTTTATTTACTGTTGATTAATGTAACAATCGTTTCCATTGATAAATATCCTTTTTTGCGTTACATGTTTGATGATGTTCCGCATAATTCTTTGAATTGAATTATATTTTGTATCTTTGCTTGAATAAATTCTCTTGTACATCGACGTGGTTCTTTCATTGTCCAACGTTTATTATTAGGATCATCTAACTGATTAAGTTTTTGTATTTGTTCTTGTGTTTTAAATTGATCTCCAATTTTTCCTTGTATAATATCCGAATTTAATTCTATTTTATCTTGTTTAATATCCGATAATAATTGTATCGATCTTTGGAGTAAACGTTCCCAACCAGACAGATTTTCGAGTGACTCATTCGTATTGTTTTTTGTTCGTCTCTTTTTGTATTCGTTCAATATAAGTCTGTCTTGAGTGATATCCCATGCAACTTGATCTTGCTCCAGTTCGGTTGTAAACTTTGAATTATGTAAAACTTTTGAAATTTTTCGATTGAGTTTTTGTCTCGACTTATTCGATTTCATTTGTTCGTTTTTCTCTTGTAATTCTTTTATCATTCGACGTTGTTTTCGTGTCTCATTTTGAAATGTAATATCTTTATCAATCAATGTCTGAAAATAATGATGCGCTTGATCATGCATAATCGGTGAACCCATAATTAATGGTGGATAATGAAAATATATATTTGGTGGTGAATGATCAAAATCTAAATAAGTTATATTTGTCGTCCACCATGGATTTTTGTCTAGCAGTAACATTGGATATTGAGCATCATTGAAATCACCTGTTAGTGTAAATGGTGGAATGTTTCCTCTTATAATAGTCTCATTCGATGCTTTATTCATCCAACGTTCTATACACAAGACAAGGTCGTTTAAATTCCTTTGAGTTAATTTATTGTCTAAAAAGAAAATTCAATACAATATATTGATTAATGTTGAACGAACTCTAATGAAAAGATCTTATCTTTAATACGAAGAATTCTCCACAAATAAATATGAAGATAATCGAAATATTCAAAGTAAATCCATTTAGTCATATAACAAATAAGAATATCGAGTATTTTTCAAGTAACTTTCAAAATTCTCTATATAGAAAAGTTTTCGCTTGCGCAATCAGTTTTTATAAATTCATTATTAGTTTTAATAAAAACAATTTACAGGATCCTTAACTCTAAAACAACCAATAAACTAAATTTATTTATTCTATGATTATTTTAGAAATATTTAATAATGAACACAGTAAATGGCAAAAGTTTGATTGCGTTTGTACAATGACATTCAACTAGGATACAACAAAAAATAACGAATTATTTATAATCAGTTCACTGATTAAATAAATACAATCATTTTATACTTAGAGAAGTTTTTTGAATGATACCAACTGTATAATATAAGTTCATTATTTTTCTCAAATTATTAAAACACAATATTGTGTATTATGTTTTGATTAGAATAACCAGATTTTAAAAATTGTTGTTCAATCTCCTGGAAAAATTAAATTAGATCTATAATTCTTAGAAAATTAAGAAATAAAATAAGATGCAGTTATTTGAATATTTTTCAGAAAGAACGAGCAACTGAAGGAAAGTTTTTTGTTTCTGTTTTAGCGAAAAGATTTTCATATAAAGACTTAAGTTGAGTTGGATTAATGCAAAATCTTCTACTATATATGATGATGAAGGAGTTTCTTTCAATAATGGTTACATTTATTTTATGAAAGTATATTTGAAATTCGTCAATCGAAAAAATTACATAGTTTGTATAAAATTATTGTTCTAGAGTTCCAAAATCTAGTACTCAATTAAATTTTAAAATAATTTCATATTTTTCATAATTCACTGAAAATTTCATCGAGAAAAAGTGGAATCAAAATATTTCGACATAAGATTTTTGTCATACGTAGAATTCATGATCGATAACATACTCGAAAAATTTCAATACTCATGGCTATGTCTTTCAGTAGATAGGACATTATGCAACCAATACAGTTCTCTGACATCTTTTATTAATCGTGTATGTTTTTTTTTAAATTCACTATCGCGTAGTGGAACCATACACTCGATTTGAAATCTTACAGACAATTTCTATCCATCAAGAAAATTCCATGTCGAAATATTGTGTTTCGTTTATATAGTATTTACAAAAGCAATGGAAGAAAACTCATTCCTTCACTAAAAAAAGGATACTCCTATGTGAAAGTTAGAAAGGCGAACCATATAAAATTCTACAACGTCAGATTTGTATTTCTCTATAGAAGCACTCGAACTCCTTATCTGAAATTTTTCAAAATGAAAATCCTTTTTAGAGAGGAAAATGGAGGAAATGATGCCTTAATCTTGAGTTCTCCACATTATTAAACTTTCATTTTATTGAAATTTTTCTCAAAATATTGAAAACAACGGAATCAATGGCATAGTTAGAAAATTAGAAATAAAGAATAGAATGTTCTAAACGCATATGGAATACCTTCTATGCATTATTGATAATTGTTATATATTCGAAACAAAATTATTGAAAAATGCAATAAATATACCGGTAAAATGTGATTACTCTCCTTATATATTTATTTTTTTCTTGTGAAAAACTTACCTCTTTCATAATTTTTATCTGTCGACGAATATGAATTTAATAAATTTTTGTTTTTTTTATATACAATTGTTTGTAAAAGTTGTTGCATATAGCTATTGTAATGTAGTCCTTCATCTCGATTCATTTGCTCCCTTTCTAAATCTATTTCGTTTTGTTGATGTTCATTTGGTTGGTTAGATTGTTCTTCTGGTAGTTTCTCATAGTCAATGTCAGACAGATTACCATTCTTGCAATCTTCGATAACCAATCTTAAAGATTTCATTATTTTGTCTAGTTCATCAGTTGGGATTCGATCTCGATTTATAATCTGTTGAATATTTTTTTCATATACTTGTTCTCGTTGTCGTCTTTGTTCGATTGTTATTTGTGGTTGAAAATTTTCTTCATATGATACTTGTTCTTCTTGGTTTGATTTGGTTGATTGTATCGAATACGTTTGTCCAACTCTCCCAGGTTTTGTATAACGAAGCTATAAAAATAAAAGTTGATAGTATAAGAAGTAGAATGAATCTAATCACTAAATTCTGTCTTTGCTGATCTTACTGAAGAATAAAACAAAAAATGAGCTGTCTTATTCATATTGAGTGATCTAATTTTTGTTGAAAATTGTAGGACACTTTTCAATGTAACAAGAGAGTTTCTGAGAAACTCTCTAGAAAGCTTGAAGGAATTTATTGTAAATCGGCAGACACAATATTGGCATCTTATAAAATCATTTTTAAAAGAGGGTTCATGAGACGACTATCCAAAATAGTAGTGGTCACTTATCAGAAAATTTTAGATTTTGAAATAGGTCAGTTAATTTGAAAGAACATAAAAAGTTAGGTAGAAATGCAAACTTTTGCAACTTTTGAGCAAAATCTTCTAATATTTCAGGGAAAAGTTATTTGGACCAAAAATATTGACATATCAAAAATCATAGATTTTTATGGATTTTGTTTTTTGAAATTTTTGATTACAAAAAATTGATTGAAGGTTTTATATTTTTATACCAATCGATAGAATGAAAGATACTCTGCAAAACTCTTTATCTTGTTTATTCACTATGCGTGCCAAAAAAAACTAAATTCACTTTAATATGTGAATTCGACACTGTTTTTTACATACTTCTTTTCTACATTTTTCTTTCTGTTATGCACTGTTTTTTTAATTATTTAGAATACGTTTTACCTAGTATTGTCGAAAATCGAAAGGTGCATTTTTTGATAAATAAATATTTATTCTAAAGTACTGATAAAATCTCGGAAAGACCATAATAAAGCAGCTCACTACACACGATTTTTCGTATTTTCATGAAAATTCACTGAATAATTTTTTATTTTGACGGGAAAAATTGCACTGTGCATCAAAACTAATAATATATTTGGAATCAACACTAAAAACTGACCTAGACCATATATGTTTCAAGGATTTTGGCAAAATTTTTTTCATCTAAAATTTCGCCCTAGTCTTCCTCCTTAGGGGTCTGATGATACAGGAATTCCATTGAAAAGATCTTTCGGAAGTATAGATGAGGTTCTAAACTTGTGAGATGTTAGTAAAATACAAAACTTCATCAATCTAAATTATATAAACAGCGTTTCGATGAAAATAGATCATTTTTCAACAAGTAGTAGTTCAAATCACATAACCAGAAAAATTTCTATTCTTGATGAGTGCCGAATACAGTTATCAAAGAGATCTAATTGGGAAAATTTTCAATGAATATTTCGAAAAGTAATCATTTTCCATAAAGTAGCTCCATATTCGATCATAGAATATGTCATTGCTCTAAAATGAATTGACTAGTTTAAAAACTTTATAATTGATTTCTAAACTCATCAAAAACTCTTACACGGCAAAAACTAAGGCAATTAATAATAAGAAGTTCATGCTAGATTGCTTATAACATAGATTGGTCTATTCTAGGTGCTTCCATTGAATAGTCAAAATCGTACATTGAGAAGGTCTTGCCTTTTCAATAGCTAGTTCTTAATTCATTATCTTATATTTCAAATTCTGTTGACGATAATCGTTAATTGATTTGCATAATCTTACCAGTTCAACTAAGAGTTTGTCGTATTCAAAACCAAAATGTTCGTCCAATTTGAAGTGTATCTCTTCCCGAAATATTTCATAATATAAATTTGCTATAGTAATAGAATGAAGCCAATTGTTATCTTCATCTATTCGATTTGTCATTGGTACGATCGCTATGATTTTCTTTTTTGACATTTTAGCTAAGTTGATATGTGCCAAACAATTCTCATTTTTTAAATAATTTCCAGTGAAATAGACAAGAATCACATCAGTGTTTTCGAATGATGATTCAACAAATGAGGATAGTTGATTAGAATGATTGACACAAACTAAATAACCTTCATCAGTTAGATGATCAGCAAGTTGATTTGATAAAATCTCATCTTCAGGACAACATATTATTTCAATATTACACTTATTGAAAATATCGTTCAATATTGGTTGTTGAAATTGGTCAGAATTTATGATTTCTATTTGCTCGTTCATTTGAATTGATAATAAAGTTTTCTGTTTAATAATTTCTGACATGATATTATATCTTTGCTGCATTTGATCAACAGCAGTTGGTGAGCCAGTCAAATGCAATCGATATCGTTCTGTTCCTTTTTGTTTATCCGATACGCAATAAAAGGTTGGAAGAACGAATTGTTCTATAGCATATTTATAATAAACATTAATCATATATTGGTTCCATATTTTTGAATTAAATGCATCATCAAGTTCTACTGTTTTGATTAGATGTTTCTGGAAATAGACATTAATTGCATTTTGACCTTTGACAATATTAGAATTTTGTGATGTTTTCAAATGTATTTTAATCGCTAAATAAAATAACAAAAGAAATGATTTTTTGAATTGAAATAACTCGAACAAATATGATCAACAATCGACAACAAAGAAATAGATTTTTAATCAATCAGACCTTAACTAACGACGATCACATTTATTTTTAGCTATAATCAAATCAAAGAATAAGAGTTCACTTTATATTTAATTCAAATCTGAATTATTCGTCCAGACTAGAAAAATCGAATGCCATTCAGTCTTAACTATAAGGCTTTTCAATCAACTAATATTCAGTAGTACCACACATTACATATCGTACTCCGTTCAATAATATGTAATTAGTCATGTCGAGCTTATTTTGTAAGAGAAAAAAGCAGACTCCAATAGACTTCAAGAAGTTCCCAAAGACCTCTTCATACTTCTAGAGTTTCATGAAATCTTAAAAGCTTTTACGGATAAAGTCCCCACTGTTGCTCCTTGTTATCATATATCATTTTCGATTAGCAACTAAAAAATATATTGGATTGATCTGCTGTACATATTTACATATTATGAGACTCATTCTATCACTTGAAAATTTTAGTTTCTCTATGCAACACAATGGCACGATATTGTCAATACGATACTATACAATGATTTTGAATAGGCGTTTACAGACTCATTTGAGATTTGATCTAAACAATAATTGACGATTAAAGTCATATTTGCAACATAGATGAAGTCTCTCGAGATTAAAGGATCTGTGCAATAATTCGAGCTTCAAAAATATTATTGAAGAATTATGATCGTTTTGCTGAATTTTTCATTCGTAATATGATACATTATGTAACCTAAAACTTTGCTGATAAATAGATTTAATTAAGATTAGAATTTTGTGAAAGTTTCCACAAAAGTTGAATGATTCTTTCTTCAAATATGGACCTTGAAAGCAAATTCGATTAACAAAACTTTCTTGTAAATCGTGACTATTTTTCTTAAACTCGATAAAGATCTTATTGTAATTTGAGAATATCTTGCAATCAATTATATTTATCTACTGGCAGAGATTCGACTCAAAATTTACTAATTGATTATTTACTAAAAGTGTCATATTAGAGGTGCAAAGTTCAGTAACAAACATAGTTTTAGAATAAAATATTATGATCTCAAAATATTACACAATTATTCAAATGATGATAAAAATCAGAGATGTATTTGAGATCTAGATATAGGTAAGTTTGTTGATGATTACATACTTGTTATTGGAAAATAAAATTGTTCGTAATCATTGTTTTTAAATTGCATTTGAAGAATAGTTTGAGAAAATAAATTATACAGATCGGATTGGTTTTCATCGAAAATAAATAGAATTGTCCAATTATGATTGGAAAATCTATTTGTTTCAAGTTGATATTTCAATTGATGAATGATTTGTTCAATCAATTGTTTTCTATTAGAATAGTTTTGCCACTCAGTTGTAGAAAATGCAATTCTCTTCACATCATTTGTGCAAAGAGTTTCAATTTGTCTCAATGAATTTGAAATGAATTCTTTAACTGAATTTTGAAGAATAATTTCCATTTGATCATTGTTGATTTCTGATGAAGGCGGTATCCATGGAATAGATAGAAGTTTTCTATGAGTATTTTGTTCAACAAAAAAACTGGTACAATTGGATTCTATTTGTTCTTTCTGAACATCTGTAAGCACTGAAATAATAGTAATATCTACCTAGAATAACAACGATGAAAGATTGAAAATGAAATCTTTTTTTGAGATACACTGACCATTGGTACTGTTGAATTGTTTGTTTTATGAATTTCTATTCCACCAGTTAATGTTGATAGTCTTTTTAACATTGTTCGTGTATTAATAAATTCGTTTGATTGTTGAATAATAAATTTTGAAGTTGATTGTATTGTAGATGTTGTTTCTGCTTGAGGCAGTTCGATGAGTTCATTATTGGTTTGCACATCAATTTTCTCGATTTGACAATTATATTTTCGAGCAATTTTTTCTATTTCCAAATTTTGTTTTGTTGTTAATATGAAATCATTTTGAATATATTTAAAAATACTAATTACTTGTTTGAAAATCAAATTAGTGATCATTCTTTTGATTTTTAATGTCAAATATTGTGGTGCATAAAACAAATTTTCACGTATATGAATTTTAACATTATCATCTTTATATTCCAATTCAATATCTCTCAACTGAGGAACACAATTGTCCAACAGATATTCACGCTAAAATGGATAAATTAATCAATAAATCAATAGATTAATTTTATATGTAGGAGAAGCAAATATACAATATAAATATTTAAGAAACATAAAAAAATTTTCATTCATTTGTAGTTAACTGTGACATCTGTCAGAGTAGAAGAGTTCTCTATATCTCAGACAAATTAATTCTGTATTAAATAAAATGATAGTAACCTGTTTTGATACAAATTCATTGGTTGTATATTTTCCTCATCGTTAAAATCGTCTCTCAATACGAAATCAGAAGTCAATCCATACTAAAGATTTTCTAATATGGCTGCAAGAAAACATCAGCTAGCTCGTGAATCTTGATGAATGCAATAGAATGACATTCGTTCTCTCTCTGAATTGCCCATTTTTTAATTGTCTCAGTAACTCATGACGATCTCTAAATCTAGTCTGGAAAATTCTATGACTTTTGAGTTAGATTTATTAAAGAACTAAAAATTTTCTTGGAAAACTTATCATCAAATTTTTTATTAAAGGTAAAATGTTGAATGCACAAAAGATACCTTGTTTTATATCAAACAATTGTCAGATTGAATTTAGTTTATGTTTGATATATGAGAGTTGTTTTTGTTACACTGTCTCATCATCTTGGAAATTTTTATTCTGTTTAAATTATTTCTATGCTTTTATCAATCACTTTTCTTCGTCATTTCGATATTTTTCTTTATCTGTCTTTTCTTTTTAGCTGTTGCACGTATTCTTTAGCTCATCAATATGGTGGAGTATACGATCTTGACTTACGTTTTTATGATCTCCTCAATCGAAACAATATTTTCTTTAATCTTACATCGACATTCCATCAATATTGCTCATCATTTGATACTCAATATCTTTATATAATCAGTAATATATCACGAGCAATAGTAAAACACTCTATTTAAGCTCTCTTTTTGTTCTCTCTTTTTTCTTCTACAAAAATCAGGAAATGGAAATCTTAAATTCATTTGGACCCTTAGTATTCTCTAATAATTCGGAAGCGTCTCGACAAAATCGATACAATTTTTAGATATAGTAGTTTTAATTTAGTTTGTGAAAATGATATGTCTATTTCTCAATTAAATCGAGATTGAAATCGAATTGATTTTCGGTTATGATGACGTTGTAGTTTCTTATTCTTCCACAAAACAATATCTAAAAAGCGATTGAATATTTTATATTCGAGCTAAGCACTAACAAACTAGAAAACTCTAACGTTTTCTATAGAATCATTGTCCTGATGACATTCTAATGGCTGGAGGAGAAGGGAAATCATCGAATTTTACGTTAACTTGCACAATATATATTTTCATACATGAGTTTTACAAGACGTAGATGGCAGATCGAATTTGTATGTTAATATCTACTTTCCACTACACTATATTGTTGATCAATGTCTATAGATAACGAGTTTTCGGTTCTAATCTTACTCTGTCTTACCCACGACGTGTTCGAAATATATCAACATACAATAGATGTTGTTTGAAGTAGTCAAATCATTGCTGAATAACTCAATATTCTGATAATTTTTAAAAAATAAATTTTGTACTGATTTACAATAATTTTGACATGAAGTTTTTCGACAAGCTACATCTTTTTTATGTACTAAATTCTCAATACGAATCTTTACAATTTTTCAATATCTGTAATTTTGAACTACATTAATGTTTCACCACTAACGTTTGGATCGATGAAAATTAATCAGGCATCATCATACAAGAAAATGATCACGCTGTTAAATATGTGAGCAATGATTCTTATATGTTAGTATTGATTTTGTAAACAATATCTTGAATATATTTCACGACACTCTTTAGAAATATGTAATCTACTTGAATTTATCGCAAATTCACAGAAGAATAATGTTAGTCACGAATCAATCTTTGTACTGGGAAATTTACAAAAGTTTGATGGTAACACATTAGAAGATGTAATATCAATATATTACTGATACGATTTCGATTTACCGTCGATAATTTTAATCAAAATAACAATTGGAATAATATTATTAGAAGAATAAAGTTCTTTGACTTTCATCAAAACATAACAGTTCGATGTCACTTTATTTATGATTATTGAAGCATTACTTATTCATAAAATATTCTCTAAAGTATATATTGAGTAGTTCTATTCTCAATCTATATTTAAATTCAATGCTCGAAAGGTTATTGAAACATGTAATGATTACAAACAAACAGTATTAATTAGAATTGTAACTTTGTTAACTCATATTTACATAATAGTGTTATACACTAGGATGAAGAAAAGAAATCAGAGCTATGGCTCATTGTTTATACTCATCTAATAGTGATTATCCTTATTTTGGATTAATCTTCTATCTCAAAACAGATTTGATATATATCGATATTTAACAAGGTTGATCAAAACAATGTTAACTAAGAAAACTCAACTGTATATCTGCCGATAAATGTAATAGAAAATTGGTCAGAAGTCTAATGAAATCTTGCATTTAATATCATGATGATCATGCTCACTGGTCTATTTAGAAAGATCAATTTAGTGTGTTTCTATAAAGACATTATTTCGAATGGCAAGATGTTTTATCTATTCGGAATATGTAAGTATTTTATCATTGAAAACTCATACGAGATCATGTTGATATCAACAAAATACTAGACGAAAATTTACTAAAGATTCTTGAAAGAATAGTTGATTTCTTTTTAAGAGAAAACTTTTTGATTGATAACTAATATCTTTGCCAAACTACATAACAAAAAATAAAGTCAATTCTATTTTGAAACAGTTTGATATGAAATTGCTGATTCAAAAATTGATTAATTGTCTCTATAGAATTATGTGCATATAAATATAATGTAGATATTCTTACTTGTGTAGAATCAAGCTCAATATTAGTAGTTTTCATTTCGTATTTGTATAAGAGACGTTGCAATTGTTTCTTTGCATTGTTTACCATTATTTTTTGTCCAAAAAAGCTAATTTTCAATTCTGTTTGGAATGGATATTTACAATATATAATAGAAAAAGTTTGCAATTGTTGTTGTTGTTGTTTTTTATCATTAAAAAATTTATCCAATTCCTTTCTAAAATTCGTTTGAATACAATCGAATTTTGGTATAACTATATCTTTTACATAACTTATATCATTATTTATTATGCGATCAATACATATTTCTGAAACGTCAAATGTATGATTTGAATTGAAATAATGAACGATATAATATCCGGATAATATATCTGTCTTTTCCCAAACGGTAAATAATTTTTCATTATCGAAAATTCTCTGTATAATATTAATAGCTGAATCAGAATAAATATTCTTCGACCAATACATCACTAAATAGAAATCCAAATTTTTGTGTCATAATGAGAACAACTGATTAAAACTTAATTAATACAATAGAATTAATTAACGATGGAAAATTTAAAAATATATAAACACAAAGATTCTCGTGAAAATATTAGACAACTTTGAGAGATGTTTATATCTTAGAGATCTACATAGTTTTAATCGACTTTTTAGTCCATAAATATTTCTTAGCTATAGGTTTTTTTTGTGTATTGTTCGAGAACTAAATTTGATGCGATAATAGATACACTAAAGAAAATGTTTTGTGTGATTATTATGAGCAAAATGATGATTATCATTGCTTTTTTAAGAAACGAGTTTGATCATAGATATCTGAAACGATCTTTAACTACATTTATTCTTATCAACTCAAACGAGACTTTATTTTAGCGAATGAGTCAACAATTACATCCAAATTGCTAAGGTGATATA
This sequence comes from Macrotrachela quadricornifera, assembly GCA_022393335.1. NCBI lineage: Eukaryota > Metazoa > Rotifera > Eurotatoria > Philodinida > Philodinidae > Macrotrachela > Macrotrachela quadricornifera. The sequence goes on from JAJEKB010015221.1 coordinate 21,705, forward strand.
GTGTTTAAAATACAATAGTTAATATAGCTATGTTATTTTAGATATTTTTATCAGTTTCATTGACTCTTCTGCAGAGATCTTCAACCAAAATCACATGCAACGTTATTCGAGTGCATATGATCATTTCAATCCACAATTGTCCGAATCAATCTTCACGATTGATATAATACATACATTTTACTATGAAAAGAAGTCTAGATGTACCAAGATTATTTAATTTCTAGATGAGAATTTCAGAACGAAAGCTCCGCAGTTTGTAATCGATTTTTTTAATTAGTGTTTTAATTTGATAAATAAGTGGAACAGTGAAAATACATCAGCAGTGTTAGTTCCACATTTGAGCGCCATTAAGGTTTCATAGATAAGCTTTCTAACTTGGCAAAACTCAATCGTATGGTCTTAACTATTGATAAATATCTTAAACCTCAATTATTATTCTATGTGTCACAGTATTTTTATATGGTATTGGATACTACGGGCTAGTCATAATTATTTGAATAGTTTAATTAGTCCGTAACGGACAGTAAACTAGTGTAAGAAACTAAACAAAGAGAATAATTGAAAATGGTTAGAACCAATACGAGTTAGACTTGATTCTATACCTGTGAATAATAGTTTTCTCTTAATTGAATAAATCAATCTAATCTCAGCTAGAACAATATCAATATGTCGAGAGAAAACAATCTAAAGTAATAAAGCAATATGAAGTTCTCACTCGATTTTATATTGCATTAATTTTATCTGAAACTTTTTCAAGACCAGTTTCTTACCTTTTTTATCTGAATTTTCACTATTGAAAATTTTCGTTTTCACCGTTTGAAATAATGCTTTTATGTAATCCCGAGCATGTTTCACATTTACTTCGGCTCCTGATAATTCTATCGATATGCCAATTTCGTTGTCAATTCGAGGTTGTGATGGTATCCAATAATCAACAGTGTATTCTTTCGCTAAGTACTCTCGGAGATTTGAACAAAACAATGGATTATTGAAAAATTTCATATTGATATTCGTTGACTCAATGCAAGACACATTTGCATTGGATTGAGATGTACTAGTTGTCTCATTCATGCTTATAGACATAAATGATAATCAAGCAGACCAACTAAACAATACAAAACAGAATTCGATATTATAGTCAAATATCGTAGAAAATAGTACCTATAGACAAAGAGATTCTATTTGCTACGTTTTTTGGTAAACACATATTACAAACGTAGATTATTTCTGTCTTTTGTCATTTTTTTGTTGTCTACATTTCCATTAGCACCTCTTTCATTTAATGAGGATATACCTTCTCTAGAGTAGGATTTTCTCTTGTAGATATGTGTGTTCACTGTACTAACTCATTTACGTTGTGACAGAGAAACTAATGTCTTGTGTTTCATTAGAAAAGATTAGTCATATAAAAAGAAGCATAAGTAGTCGATCATATGTGTGTGAAATAAAACAAAGCAGAAACTTTCTTAATGATCTTATCATAGGTGAGAACCTTCATTTGGTTGTTGTAGAAGACTAAGGGATCAATCTCATACTATCTAACACATCGATTAGAAGATTTACGAATATAGCCATTCATCTTTGACGCCGTTACCTCTAAGCACATTACAATTTAGTGATCTCATCGTACTAATCTGATTCCTTTTCTTTTTAGATTGATTTTTTCTCTCATTTTTATCGGATTCTTCATATACCATTGCAACTACTAAAAATGCCACAAAAAAATTCAATTTTTTCGTAAAAATTAAGAAGAGAATCTGATTAGTCAATAATAGGTGATTCAAAAGTTGGATTCGTTAAAATACAGCAAAACAAATCGCATTGATACAAAATTAACTAATAAAAAAATCAAAAAAGAGATCTGGTTGATGAAGGAGATCTGATGAAAAAGTACGATTACTTAGTGATAAATAGGCAATAGGTCATAGAATAAGATTTGTGAATATCACAAATTTAAATAAATCTTAGACGAGAAAAATCGCAATCGTTCAGACAAAATACGCGAAAAAATCTTAAAGACGTGAATTATGGATAAAAAACGATTTAGTCGAATGAGAATCACATAAGAAAGTCTGACGAAGCGATATCTGATCGATTCCATGAGAAATAGACAAATAATTTGACCGTATGGTTTATTTGAAGCAACGAATTCTAAATTAATCTTTTTGAATAGTCATGGAAAAGTACGACTATTAGCGATAGGAAATGAACGGCTAATTCTAGTAAAATATTATAGGTGTGCGAGTCTGAACCTTAACTAATCGTATTACAGACTAAAACTAATTGAGACTGATACTTATAATTTCTGTAAATGATTATGAGAACAGATAATCGATCATGAGTAGCACTAGAAGAATCAATTGGAACATATACGGAATCGGTTAATAATTTTCTATAATTTAAAACAAATATTAATTCAATTTATAAAAGCTTGCTAAATTTGTAAAGATTGACTGATCTAACGTAACTCTTAGAATACAAATGTGATTATATTTTTTTGAAAATTACAGAAAGTTACATATGCTGCTCAACGTCAATTAGAACATCTTAACTCAAGGTTTAATGACATTTCTTCATTATGACTAAAATCTTTGATTATTTCTC
>JAJEKB010015221.1:29308-49225 GCA_022393335.1 Macrotrachela quadricornifera
ACAAAATGTCAAGAAAAACTAAACAATTATTTGAGACGATGTATGCACCAAATAGAATTGAATGGATTCAATTATTGGAATCAATATTTAATAAATGCCTTTTATAAATATTGTGATGACAGATGCGTTTTACTGCAAGTTAATAATGATCAACGAATCGTATTAACAGGATCAATTACTACTGTATATCAAGCAAAACAAAAATATGATGTAATAGTTAAATTAGTTAAACAGAAAATACATTTGCAACAATCGTTAATTGAAACATCACGATCAATGTCGGTTGTTCGACGTCTAACAAAAGATTCTACATCAAATACTGAACCTTACACATTTTATAATGTCATGTTAAGTTATTCACAAAAAGATTCTATTTCATCTCGTCATTTAGCGGATTGTCTTATTGATGAAGGTTTTTCTGTATGCTGTCATTCTAATGAAGTAACTGGTCAGAATGATACATTATTGAAAATCAATCAATCTGATTGTGTTATTCTTTGTATTAGTAAAAATTATTTTGAGGATGAACAATGTGAAAAAGAAGCTAATTATGCTAATCAAATTGGAAAACAAGTTATTCCTGTTAAAATTCATAATTGTACAACAGTTGATTGGTTACGACCAGTGATTGCAAATCATTGCCCGTTTCACATGTTCGGATCGGAAAATCAATTTGATTTAGTATTTGACAAATTAATGCTGAAAATAGTGAGTGTTATTTCTTTTAATATATTGCTGCAAAACACTATCTACTATTAATACTTTTCCCATATCTTATCACAAAATCAATATCAATTATTTTTCTCATATACAATACTCCGAAAAACAGTTAAATAAGATCTTCGAATGAAACATTCTTAGGCTAAAACAAGACATTGCGCGTTATATAGCAGAGTCCAACAAGTCAAAAAAAGACTATCTCACTAGGAGTTTCTTAACAACATTGTCTACCTCGTTGCGTTTAATCTTGCAAATATATTTTTTGCTAAAAATTGCGTATTAATATATGCGCTCATTTATTTCACAGTTGAAGAGTATTGTCTAATCAAAACAACTGTCTTCTTAAGAAAATAAAGAATCCTAATCATGCTTAAATATGTTTACTAAATTGTTTTTCAACCACGTTACCTGCATTTTTTATTTTGTATTTAACCCTCATTTATTTTCATTCTTTAGAGTGAGATTTACTATGTTACTACTGTGCGCTCGCTTACCATTTTTAATAACTGTTTCATGAAACGAAATCTAGAAAAGTAGAAGCACTGTTACTTTGACAATAATTATTGGTCTGTTTCACATGTCTAGTTTTGTTTTCTCCTTTTTTGCAAATAAATTCAAGTATAGATGAGATCAATATTTAGTGTATAACACAGAGAATATAATACACAAAGTTTATTATGACGGATGAAAATCATCCTATTTGTCAGCATGCAAGAATAATAATTTGTTTTCATTATTTATTCGCATTACTTCTCATCAAAGATCGTTAGATTTACTATATTGTAATCGACATAATAAGTACTACTGAATCTACAGTTTTGCTATTATTTAATTATTAGATGATTTTGAATTGAACAAATATTGATTAGCATGCACATAATCTGTTTCTTAGGCCTAGTCAGTTTATTCACTTAGTTGATGCGATCAAATCATTGTTTCTTATTAGTCATTAATCAGTCTTTATTTTTGTACTACCATTTCCATACGTTGTATATTAGATGATACCTATTACCGAGCACATTTCTCAGCATAGCTAAAATCTCTTAAGGAACATCAAAACTTTTCTAAGAATTTTACGTCCATAGGTAATATACAAGTCAAGTAGATTCTATTACTTTATAGATGAATCTGTTTGGTTAAGATTATTCTTAACTAAAATTTCATTTCCAAATAGAATTGATCTTTTCTTTTTTAATGATTGATCTATTTTCTCAGAGAGAGTCTTGATTTATTTCAAAAACACAAAATTCATCAAAAATAGTATATTAAATTGTTTCAAGTCAATTTATAATATATATACTAGTTTTACCAATCAACGAACATTGAAAATTTCTTCATAAAACTGTAAATTATCATTCATTGACATTAGATCTTCATTTATTTTAGGGATACTAACCACACATCGTGATGAACTAATTTTTATTCAGAAAGTAAGAAGGCATGCTAACGAGCATTGAAAATTAGGCTAACAGATAGATTATTAGATATATGAAACCGTTTTTTATCATCTGTGTAGAAAGTTCCTAAATTTCTGTAAACGAATAGTTTTGGTCTAACTATAGATAGAAGAAATCTGAACTCTTCAGAAATACGTTAGAACCATGTTCCATGAAATCACTTGTAAATATACTAAATGTATCATCTAAATTTGTATGAGATTATATTGGTGTATTTTAGTTTCAATATACAATCCCCGACGATATCTCTTCGCTTGAACAATCATCTAGTCGAACGAGTAAATTGGAAAAAAAAGATGCAACTATACACGATGAAAACAATGCAAAAACTCCTACCATGCTTACACTTGAACAACGAACAATAATTTATCCAATGAATGTAAATAACTTAAGCAATTTGGAAAAAACCAAGCTCGATAACGATGAAAAGAAAATTATCATTGAAAATGTAGAAGATATTATACATGAAATAGAAAATGACTACAAAGAATATATGATAAACAATCAATATGAACGAGATACTCAAAGTACGTAAAGTTATTAAAAACGATCTTTGTCTGTTTCTTTGTTTCAGTTTCCTTAATTTGTATCATATTTAGATAATCATGAATATGAAGAAAGAAAAAGTCAAATGAAACACCAAATCTGGTTAGACAAAGGAATATTATCATATAAATACTGGTTGGAACAAGCTTCAACTCTAAAACCTGAACAAAATGCTTACCCATTTACAATTTCTGGTGATATTAATGATACTATATTTCCGACGTTGAATGGAGTTTTACAAAATCCAAATCTATTACTTCGATCCTATATAGAACAATCTTCACCATGGACAAATACTTCATCTGCAAGAAATCTATCGATTGTTCAATATTGTGAACCTTCATCCGAACAGTATAACTGTTATTGTAGTGGAACAACTTACAGGTCGGGAAATATGTTACACCGAATCATTCGATATTTCTCAAGGGGAGTGGTAACTGAACAACAAATCAAACAGAGACTTAGTATGATTGATACAAATAACATGATCCAACGACGAAAACAAATTGGAAAATATTTTTTGAACAATTATAAATACATTACAGAAGAGAAGTTGAAAATATATTTGCAATTTGCGCAACGAATCAAAGATAATGCTGATGAATTAGAAAGATTATGTGAAATTGATGCAAGTTCTTTACGAGAACAATTAAAACAACAAACTCAATCATCTTTAAAAGCTATATTTTATTTATGCACTGAACATCAAGCGAATGAACCAACAACAACAACTTCGAAAACCGAAATTTTATCAAAATTTCCACAAAAATCAGATTCTAATTTGAACAAATATTCAAATTTCCAAAAGAAAATGTCTATCATTCGAATTCATCTTTGAAAATATCACATCAACTACATTAGAAAAAAATTCGAATATTATCCTGCATTCTTATAATCATAATACATTCACCTAGACATTAAATACCTTATCACAGATTTTTTTTAAAAACGATTATTCTTCCTTAGATTCTTTATAAATATATAAAAGATGATTGCAACTAGAAGTTAACTTTATCAACACGAATGACCGAATTGTATTGAATCACAATATAATGTAAACTTATATTGGATACTAACAGATGCATCATTTTCATCAATCAAACAAAATATGAATGAGCTGATAACTATACTAAACATATTCATAGAAATTATCGTTTTTTTAAAAGTGCATTTGATTATAATTAAACATAATTGATAAATTTGGTTAGTTCTTCTGCATTCTCACATCAGATATCAAAATTGAGTTCTTTTCAGAGAAACGCTACAGCTGAGTGACAAATGCACAGATGAACGAAATAAATCATTCAACCACTAATGCTCATTCAAAGTAGAAGAATAGCAGAAGATAGATACACAGTCCATTCATTTTAATTATTTTAAACAAATTCAGAAAGAATTCTTTTAAAAGGTGTATGTCTTACGTCATGTGTCAATGCTCTTACTCAAAAATGTAATATTTAAGCTTTACAATGTATGCATAATCTAGAAATTCTGTGGAATAATTGTATTTATTTATGGAACTTATACTTAGTATCATTCAGTATTCACTAGTATTAACAGTTGATTTCTGTAGGGGCCCTTGACTCTAAAATAGTAATGGAGATAAATCGTAGTCTTTTATCTATACGTTGAATCTTTTTAGATTGATTTTGAATATATTTAACCTTATGAGTGACCTATAATAGCATTGAAGGTTATAGAATAATTACTATTAGCAATATATAGATCAATAGATATGTACTTACGTGGATTTCATACAAATATTGATGTGTAATGATGAAACTTAAACATTTCTTGATAAGGTATTATTCATTGATGAATAACTCTATAAGTTTAGTGATATTATCATTATCATGAACATATAATAAGTCTTTTTTTTTGTAAAATTATGATTTAAAAAATAATCGAAATAACGAAAAATATCGTAAGAAAAACTCAGCTACTGTCATGAGCTATTTAAAAACAAATATTGAACAGTGGTTGAATATATAAAAAAAAAGTTAATGAGCATTGTTACAATGATTTTTAAGAGGGTGTCCATCTAAAACAAATCAATACGTATCTATAGAATTTGGTTTGCGAATCTCTGTAGATCAGAGATATCTATTGCGGCTTAGACGTCTTAGTATGAATGGTACACTACAGCGCGACAACGGTAGATTCTCAGTCGTTAAGGACATCTCTGATATGTATCAAGTAAAACAATAATACGATCAATTATACAAAGTGTGTAGATTTAACAATCAGTATATAAAAAGGAATAATTGCTAGAATTTTTATCAAACCAAAAAGAAATCGTTATTATTTTATAGAAATTCAATAGATACAAATGTTTACTATTCATATAAATACGTAACGATGATTTATCATTGAATCATATACAAATCTGAAATGGAAATAACGAAACATCTTTCAGGTTATTATAGCAATATCAACCATTTATTTGTTTTTATTCAACAGATATAGAATGAAGGATTCACACAATATTAAATTTATTATAGATACGTCTTCAACAGACTTTTAGCTCTAAAAAAACGATGATTTAGCTTTAAAAAAGTATTTAATAAAAATATTCTTTTATGTGAACATACATGGATTTTAATTTTTTTTTGATATAATTATCAAATAGGATATTTTTCTCTCAAATAAAACGAATTAGTTTATTATTTCGAAACGTTTATACAAACAAAGTTTAAATTAAAACGTCTATTTCTAAAACTCCCATTTCCCACGATAATAAAAAATAAATTGAGATATTTGACGTTTATTTCGAAATTCTTCAAAGAGAATACATAGCATCAATAAATAAAAGGTTTATGAGACAAAAGTATCTCCTTGGAAACATTATTTACATATTGTATAATCATTTTTTACAAGCAAAGATATCCATTGTGATTCAGCGTTAGTTGTTGTGGAGGTAAACATATTTTTAATAAATATTAATATCATTATCATTTGCACCATAATCTTCTTGCTTTTTATTCATAACAAAAAAAGCTTGAAGATTTTCAGACGTCTTTCGATTTTATCTAGTCAGAAATCTGTTTTCAAACAATAATAAAAGTTGATTGAAGAAGTATTTTCGTTCAATCAGATCCGAAATACATGATTAACATAAGACCACTAGTCTAATCTTAATTATTTATAAAAAATTTCAATTGAACTCAATTCGTAGGCAAAATTAGTCATTTCTGTAATGCAACTATCCAATCTTTTTTTATATTTGTTATAACGTGCTTAGTTCCATAATATTAATATGAGACATAAGTCATGAGTTTTCATCTAATTAATTTCTTTTATACTTTGAACAAAACTTTTCTTGGAACACAGCTCATGGATACTGAAGAAAATCTTTTAAAATTAAGTTCAACTGTTGAATGGAATTGAATTAAATTGCGATTTTGCAGAATAAATTGCCTAGTTCTAAACCTGATCTATACCAAGATTAAACTTTCTTTTTCCATCAGAATCTTAGTTAGCAAAAGATGATATAAATGCCTAGTCTTTTAATCAAAACATCCATCTATAGCGGATATAAATTTGTAAATCGAAAGTAATGTACTTTCCTAACTTTCGGAATCGTCATAGTCTAGAACTTTTGAGATAAAGGTCGAATAGGTCGGCGTTTTTGAATAGTGAATAATATTGCTCTGTTTTAGAAAAAAAATTGGATAATTGATACTCAAAGAATAGTTCCCAGGCATCAGTTCCTTTCAGAAGGATTGCACTGATAAATGGATGAATTCTTATCAAAACGACTTCTCAACAATTATTGAGATTGGAACCAAATTAAACTGTTCTATCTTCAATCATAAAACTACCTTTGAAATTGTACAAAATTACTTACTTTCCATCCATTCTGATATGCATGCTTTGTTGTAGAGAATTGGCATGAACGATGAAAATGATAAAAAATCAAATGTTAGTCCATTGCTTCGTGTCAATATTGCTACTTTTTTGTAAAAATAAACGATGTATTTAACAGAGATGTTGGTTACGATCGACAGTGTTTTCGTCTAAAGTCTCTCCCTTTATGTGAATTAACTTGGTCTGTAACAGTCTCAATCTTCTATCCATATTTCTTATACATGATAATAGTTTTTTTTCTAAGTGAAAGTCGAAGATAATCATCAGACAATCGTGTCTTCAGAACACGAATTCACCAGATTTCTTTCTAATTCAACTATTTGGTAACACTGTGCTAAACTAAGCTCTTCTTTTCCAATACTTACTCGTTCCTACATAATCTACAAATTGCAATCATGAATAGTTATCTTCTCTGTTCAACATCTTGTTAAGAAAATGACAAACAAAATAAAAAGGAGAAACAACAAGTATTTGGATGCATCCTTCTTTTTTTTCGCTGTATCATTTCTTGTCCAATATATTTTTATTTGGAATATATTCTCACTGCTACAAGCAATATGTGAAAACATAAACACCTTTATCTATAAATAAAGAATCAAGAGAATTACTATTCGACCTAAATAAAAATGTTAGTTGATGAGTGTTCATAGTTGTTAGTCTGAGCCAATGATGAAAGGATTTTGATAAACAATATTATGCAATATAAATTTTAACCATTTCATGATATAAACATTATCGATTGACGGAAATATCAATTGAGTTGTATTATTATTTGACGATTTTACCGATGGTAATTCTTGGAATGAACTGTGCGAGAAAAATTCTGCAATTGATTCGAATGAAAGTTCTGTTGTTGATTGTGATATTAATTTACTTTTCCATTGATCGTATGAAACATTGATAAGTGCGATATCACAATTTTGAATATTTTCAATTACATTTTGAAATGGTATTCCTTCATTTGATTGAACAATATGGTAGATTTTTCCGTAAGGATTCGATTCAATACGACTCAAAGACACAATACTTTGAGCAGCCAAATTAGCTGGTACGCCATTTAACTTCATATTCAAGGCTGTTGTTGGATAGCATCCAGTTTTCATGATAGCTGCCATTAATAGTGTGTTGATGTCATTTTGATTACAAGCACCAGTTTCTGTATTTCCCCAAATTGCTCCAAGCCGATAAATATTTACTGGTAAACCTAACTGATTAGCTTTTGCAATGAGCTTTTCTGCCACCCATTTACTTTGTGCATAACCACTTCTCAAATGATTTGGAGAAATTTCATCAATATGTACTTCGTGCATCATAGTTGGAGGTAGCACACTCATTGTCGATATATATTGAATAGGTATACATGTAGCATCATGAGTTGCAAAACGAATTACTTCACGAGCTCCGAAAACATTTGAACTGTAGAGTTTTTTGTAAGGAAACATAAAATTGACAGTAGCTCCACAATGAAAGATGATATTTATTCGATTAGCTAATTTTGAATAGGTATCATAATCAAGTCCAAAATGTTCTTGAGCAAGATCGCCACGTAATGGAACAATGCGATCTCGAAATTGCTCGTTCCATAATTGAAGAAATGTCATATTTTCTCGAATACGATCTAATGGATTTGTTGATACTTCACATCGTACGAGACATATAAATTCGTAATCGGAAGGATACACTTTTAATAATTCAGCTAGTAGGAAAGCACCTACGAACCCAGTGGTTCCTGTTATAAAAATCGCAGAAGATGAAGTAATTCCATTTTTCTTTTCGCCAATCTTAATATTGAGTTCTTCTTCAGAATCATTTAATAGTTGAGATGTAATCGAGGCTGGAAGTGATAAGAGTTGGGATGGATTTTTAATTATATTTGCTAAATTTTCTAGAGTCATATTAGATTCGAAAAATATATTTAGTGGTATAGATATTCCAAGATCATCATGTATCATACGAGAAAGACGCACGACAGCCAGTGAATCACCACCTATTGATATTAAATTCGTTGCTTGATCAGTTGTTAATTGACGTCCTATTGCTTTCTCAATAAGTTTTTCTAAATGATTTTCAATGGATTCGACAGTTTTTAGTCGATCACCATAATGAGTAGCGAGTCGATAACGACAAAGTTTCATTGATGGCGTGAGTAAACCATTTTCAGATGTAAACGGTTCAAATTCTATAATTAATCTGGATGGAATTTCATGTTTTCGAAGTGATTCTTTTGTAGCTAACGATCGTAGATCTTGCATAATAGCATTGTATAATAATTTCTTGAAGTCATGACTATCAAATTCAGCTATATCGTGTTTAGTAGCAAATGCTTGAGCATATTCTTTGTTTGGCACTATCACTGCCACAACAGAATCTTCTAGATAATTACCATGAACATATATTTGTTCAATGAATGCACTTTGCATGTAGATTTTTTCAAGAAATTCTGGTGATACAAATTGTCCTTGAGATAGTTTGAAAAAGTTTTTCTTTCGATCAATGATATATATGTTAAATTGTCCATCTGTCATAGGACGTAGTTCGACAATGTCTCCAGTACGAAAAAATCCATCATCAGTTAGTGCTGCTTTCGTTTCTTCGGAATTGTTCATATATCCTGAAAACATTGTCTGTGTTTTAACTAACAGCTCTCCCCGTGGAAATGGCTTATCGTCAAGTGTATAGCCCATTTCTGTGACTGATTCGAGACGATAATCAACAGTCATTTTGAGAAGATTATCATATGAAATGCCCCCACATTCAGTAGTTCCATATGCTTCCATTATTTCACAATTTCGAAAGCAACGTTTCATAAAATCAAGCACTATCGAATTTACCAAAGCACCACCAATAGAGAGATTCTTACATCGATTTGGAATTAATTTTGCAAATTGATTGAGAAGAGTTTCTTCAATCATTGCAACATTAGCAGCTGGTTGATCGATAGTCATTAATGAAAGAGTTGCTTTATATTCAGAATAGATTTTATTCCAAATAGTTGGCGGACCAGAAAAACTTGTCGGTCTGACTAATGCCAATTCTTCCATTAGACGACTAACATCACCCGTTGAAAATCCGATGCGTCCTCCTCCAAGAAATACGACGATTGAACCTTGACGATCGGTAGCCCATGCTAATGGTCGATAACAGAGTTTGACATGTTCATTTCGAAATGATATATTTAGAACTGGAAAATTATTTCTAAATGCATTTTCAGAAATGATAGCTCCTTTAGGAAATCCTGAGCTTCCACTGGTATATATGACAGTAATACATTCATCGGGTTTAGTAATGACATATTCGTATCGTTTCATTAAACCATATCTTTCGATAGCGGTCATATGATGAATTGAAAGACCATTTATTTCTAGAATTGTGTATATTATGTTTAAGAAATGCGCTTACATATGTTTGTCACCTTTCGAACCTAACATTCAGCGAAGGTTTGAATACTGAAAATTCTAATTACAATAATTATTGAAATTTAGTTGTTTTCCCACTAAAAAGTTCGATATCTGGCTAAACTTACAAACTGAATTTCATTTTTCAACAGATATTTTATCTATAAATCGTATAAGAATTCCATTCAGAGTATACGAAATTGATCATATGAACTTACATCGTGCGAAATAACGTAAAGATGCGATAAGAATGTACATTTCAGTTTTTTCTGTAGTGAAGGGGACAAAGAAATATTTAATAAACCATGGCTATCTTATGGAAATGTGATAATGAATAAGTTTATCTTATCTACAGAACTGAAGATCTCTGCAGAATATTGTCTCGAAATTATCTAGTGCGTTTAGAGAGAATCCTTTTCATTGCATTATTCTTCACTTTCAGTATGATTTGTGTATTTGATGGAACACGATCCATAACAAGATTTGGAAGTATATAGTGCGAAAATTGAAATCTGTCTCCTGGCCCATAGATCGCGACATGTCCACTACACCGACAAAACTCCTAAATGTCACAATAATCCATATAGTAAGAACTCTATTTAACAAATGGAACTATTCAATCGTATTTTAATTTTAATGTCGTATGGATTAATCGTGTTTTTCCTCTATCTACCATTTCACAACGCACAAGATAGTATGGAATACAAACATCAAAAATCTTCTTCATACATAGAGTCATCTTCATTTTTTTAATAATAGCTTAACGAAGATATGTATTCATCTTCTTTGATTGTTTGAATTCAGTTATTTAATCTTTGACAGTCGTGGATTGTGTTACTGGAAATATTTTTATTAAACTTGTCGAAAACATCAAACTCCTCAAGATTTACTGTTGCTTTCATCTTACTTGACATTGTTTCAGAGATTGGATCCATACAGATAACATGTCGTAGTGTTGGACATTCAGAATGTAATTGAATAAATCTTGGTAACATTTCTTTATCACAAACAATAACGGATATTGGCGTATTTTTGAGAATATAAGCAATTTCACGATCATTAAATAGACAATAGATGGGCACAGTAACAAAACTCTGTATAATACAAGCAAAATCAGTTATTAACCATTCAGGTCGATTGGCTGCACAAATACCAAGAAAATCACGTGGTTTTATCAAACGTCGTAATCCATGACTGAAATTTATTATTCGTTCGCCAACAGTTTTGAACGTTTGCCATGAATAGGAATCTGCATAGTTTTTAGGATTATTTGGATCAATCTCTCGTACACCCATACAAAAACGATCTTGATAGGTGATAATGGCAGCCTGAATTCTAGCTGCCAGATCTTCTCTACTGCATTCTGCTGCTTCAACATAACCATAAGCAATTTCACGGACCATTCGATGTGGATGGGATGATTTTCCTATTGTTACACATGTTTCACACTCGTTATAGTCGGGACATACAGTGCAATTGAAACGAAATTCGCCATGTTTAAGAATACGATCACAACTATCACATTCCCAAAAGCTTGGCTTCGTAAAAATATGAGAATTTGTCTTCTATTAATGAAATAAGAGAAAAGAAGTATAAGTTTCATCAATAAAACTATATCAATCACTTTATAATTGTTTATTTACTAGTATTATGGCTACCAAAAGTCGCCAAATAATTCATTCCTTTTATTCGAGATATTCAAGTTAAACAAATAGCTAACGAATTTATATTCATTAAGTAGTTGTATATATATTTTTTTTTCAACTTTGTGTACAGGAACAAAATGACGAAAGATAAAATAATCATTGTACCACCTATTTTACAATGATAGTGAAGCGCAGTTTTTCCAGACAGAACTTATTCTAAGTACTAGACTTCATTATTATCAAAAAAGTTTTAAAATTCTATTCCATTCTGTAATTTCCTTAAAAATTTTGCTGAAGTATGATGATGTTTTTGATATCTAATCATATTCGACCAAATGTTTTCTTTGTATCTTTTACGAAAAGAAGGAAAGTATCAATACGTAACTTCAACAACGGTATTCGATGTGGAAAATTTTTCGGTTTCATTCTACATAAATCCTGTAAGGATTAAGAATATACAATAAACAACAAAGAAGAACACTTCAAAAAGTTTCATAATAGTTGTGTTAAATTACAAGTGTCTGCAACATAGAAGGTTCCTTTTCAGTCTTCGATTGTTGTAATATGCTTGTCTGTTATCTATCCTTTATCTGTACGAACTATTCGTGCTACTAGACAACGCTTTTGCTATACATTTCATTTATTCAGTGTTTCAATTTCTATTACAAAAAATCGTATGTTTTCATTTTGCTATCAATTGTAATGGGCTTGATATCGAATAGCTACACAAAAGATTGAGTAGACTATGAATGGTTTAAGAAAGCATTCGAATAGTTGAATTCATTTGTAACAATGATTTTAATACTTTCTTTACGATTAATACACAAAAAAAAGAGTAAAGCTTGTGCGAGAATATATCCTACAGATTCTATTCTGGAACAATAGATAAAAGTATAAATTTCAGACTATGGGTTGTCGTCAAAGGCATGAAATATTTGGCACTATTTTGTATATTGATCTACAAATTTTCTTTCATATACAATTCATGCTAATAGCCGCTTAAACCAATGCTAGTTTTGCAAGAGTTATAGACATATCACATGATAAATTCACGTTGCTATTCGGTTTCTAATTGTTAAAAATTTTAGATAGTAACAAAATAAGAATCAATCTAAAAAATAACTTACATTTTCTGTTGTCATCAATTGCAAATATCTTGTATTTGTTCTGATAAAAGAACTGACATTACTTATGGATGATGTAAGATTTGTTTTTTTCTGTCGTATGCTATACTGTAGAACAACCATGTTCTTTTTTTTGTGTTCTATTCATGAGTCATATTAGAATAATATTATTATGCTTGTGCCGTTTTACATGGATGAATCATGCAATATAATGCACATTGCAAAAGAAAACCTGAAATAATAAATTCAAAAAGATTCAGAAATCCGTCATAAATCCTTGAAAGGATTATGATAAAAGCTAAAACTATTTTAGTGCCTTGTATATGTATTAGAATGCAGGTTTAAGTCGACATGTGCATTAACATTCATAGAATATTTTCTTCTGTGCTTTCTGTATTTATTCATAATTTATTTTCTACAGTGTTTAATAATGAACTCTATATTAAAATATTGACTAGAAAAAGTATTTTATTCTGTGTGCTAATAGTAGTATGTAATATGTTCTTGTTACAAGCTTTGTGACACTATAGAATGCTTTATTCAATCTATATGATATTGAAACCAAGTTAACGAATAATATAAAGTGGACAATTTTGATCTAAGAAGCATCATAAATGGATGACACCATGAAACACAGGAAGATCTTTCTATCTTTTGGAATGTGAAAATGCAGATTGTCTACGATTGAATCAATCATTATATATGATTGCTCATTGAAGACTGGATTATCTATGTGATTAATTCTTACTGTTTGCTTATTTATGCTTTTTCGGTTATAATGTTCTCGAAACTTCTTACAACGTCAAACATTTTCATCGTTATTCATTTCACTATGTAAAAATGTCCATTGTGGACGAAACAAAAATCATTCGATTTCATGAGAAGTTACTGCGCTCTATTAAGTGATTCGGAGCTTTTCTCAAACAAATATATTGTTGTGCGTTGTGTGAGAGGACCCTAGATTTCTATTGTTTTCTAAAATGCTTTCGACATATGGAACTTTTTGATCGTGACGATCTATCTTTCCACGTCACATGTAATATAAATCTATCTATATATTGATAAAAACCGTTATCTGATCTATTACTTACAAGGAAACATTTCCAGGTGATTCTCTTTGTTTTTTTTCCACATTTTGACTGTATATAAGAAATTATTAAAATAGTGTATCATTCAACAGATTTCTACAGATGTTTAGATTTGACCGCAATAGCAGATTTTTACCAGCGTCCTTCCAAAGGAATTCAGTTTTCAAAAAGAAACATTTGGCATTTCTGACCAAATAGTTTGTATACATAGGAAGGTCTTGATTAAACCATAGCATATAAAATTTCATTATTTTTATATACAGCTGTAGTCAAAAAACTTGTACAAAATTCTTTTTTAATGTTATAATCGTTTTCCTATGGTTCAAAGTAACTAGATGCGCCATCTTTTTGGGGTGACTCTTTGCTAGTTACACTGGATAGCCATCATAGGAAACTTCGAGTTTTCTTATCTTTGATGCAAATCTGTATGATGATATTACCCTTTTCTCTCTCAAAAGGTCTAGCATATGTTTCCATTATATTGCTAAAACGAATCCATAAGAGCTGACTGTATAATTCATTATAAAACAAGTATTTTGCCTAAAGACTATCTATTACAATAGTACTAGATTAAAATAAATCGCTGTTGGTCAAAATGTCCAAATGAATGACTGAAATATGTAGTTGTAAAGGTAAAAAAAACGGTTTATGAATGGGATCATCTTGCAAATCAAAGTGTATTGTCTGTTATACGTTAAGATGCAGTTTCGATGACTTTATAAGGCTTATCTGCTTGAGAGCCATGCATTTTTTTTGCTGTTAGGTGTAAGCGATGAAAAGAGCGATATTATTTTTAGAAAAGTTTCATCACCAAAGGTGTTTCTAATGAGGAAAATGACTGAAAACGTACCAATTATGTCATTAAATAATTCGTTAGCATTAATACACCATAAATACTTCAATATTTATCTAATATCTTTGAGGTTCATTTCATGGGAATTTTCGGGCAGTTATAAACTATAATGTTGAGAAAATAAAGTCAAAATAAATTGCTGAAGTTTATCATCATTCTGAGTGAAGAAAATAAAAATGTTGAAATTTGCGTCGTAACTGATATTACTATCTGCAAGGAAAAAGATCTTGACTATACATTGCTTCTAAAGATGAACACAGGAAAATATCAGATTATGCTGTTTTATAGTACTCTTCGTGGACTATTGACAATAATAGAAAACAATTCGAAGGGGGCATGTATATAAGATAATATCTGTAGGAAAAGATGTGGAAGTTTTTTTGACTACAGCTGTATTTCATTGGTAAAATATATATTTCTCAAAATATACATATCTTGCACAGTACTTTAAAAGAAATACCTATATTGCTGTCATCTTAAACATATCATATAATAGTGTAAACATCATTCTCAAAGAATATCTACGCTTAAGAGAGATAGCGAAACATGAGACTTTTTCAACAGAAGTGGGAGCACAGCAATTCAAAAATATAAGCCATATTTGCTATTTTTTTACAATCAATGGGTTATTAATTTTGCATTGTCTTAAGTATATTAGATGGGTTAAAACTCACATAGTTTTTCTACCATATAGCTTTTTTAGTAATTTCTATGATTTATGATAGACAGAAAGATTGATAAAAAGTAAAAAGACTAAACACATAGAACGTATCTAATACAACAAAAAGCATAGTTCGCCTCCCATTCCAAAAAGAAATATTAGTGGGGTGGATCGACCCAGACGATACTTGGTAATTCATTTTGAGACCTGCTGTAAACTTATTTTTTATTTATCAAACTAGAGTAGGTTATTATGGTGATAAAGAAAAAACTCATGAAACAATAACAACTGATGGTTGGTTGAAAACTGGTGATTTAGGAGTAATGGATGATAAAGGTTATATTTATTATCGATTACGTCGAAAAGAATTAATTATCATTGGTGGTATTAATGTTTATCCCGTTGAAATAGAAAATCTTCTTTTAGAACATCCAAATATTATAGATGCACAAGTATTTGGTATACCTAATGATTTTTAAAGGGTTTAAATACGTAAAAGTTATTGAATCATTTGCTCCATTTATGACAATAATAGAGAAAGTTCAAAAGTGTAAAATGATAGAAACAATGCTAAAGGAACTATCAAAATCATCTTCATAATAAACTATCTTGTTGAAAAATTTGCTTCATGTTTTTGTGAAGTAGAAGTCGATGTACGTGGCAATGATGATGTTTTTTTTTGTGAAAAAATGATTTTAATATGAATATATACTAGATTGTTAGTGTTTGAACACAAATACTGAAGGAATAAGATTATTGAAATGTTCATAGAGATTGCATATTTATCTTTTATATTTAGATTTGAGTTAGTTTTACATCATTAATGTTAAAAAGAAAGGCTCATATTCTGATACATATATAATTATTAATTCAAGCGAACCATTCTGAATATTATTGAATGTATTACAATGTTTATTTGAAAATGGTGATACTTGATTTCAATTGAAATAGTCTTGTGTCTAGCAGCCAGTAGATATCAAAAAGAAAAACAGATAACCCATTCAAAATATCAATTATTTAAAAACGAACATTATTAATTCTTGTTATTTAAATGATTTTTTCATCATTGATTAGTTCGTATTGTCAAAACATATAAAGCTATATTGATTCCACGTTTTTTATCTATTCGCTCGCATTATACATAATATTGTGAAGAAAAGATATAAAATTAGTAGTATTTTTTCTTATTTTGTTATATCGGATACAAATAAAGTAATAACAAACGATCATCTTTCACGAAGTCATTTTTCCACTTTTTTATCGTTTTTTATTTAACTAGACGGACGAAAAAAGTCATCATTATACTTCATGACAATAAAGTAGTTTATCATTGCAAAGGTATCACTCTTTCTTATTCTGTGTGCAATACAGATACAGAATGTAGAACAGACGAGAACGAAAAACGAAAAATCACTTTTGACTGATGTTATCAAAAAAGGAGAAGAACACATTCATATATTCACACATGACTCTCATACTTCTCATACCATTTCTTCTTTCTATAATCACCACATTTTTTCGTTCTCTTAAATAATACTTATCAATATGACGAAAGGAACGACGATAAAATGGCTTTAATCAACCTACTTTGTGTAATGTATATATTAATTATTTACATTTATATTTGCTATATTACATGTAGAATAGTTTTTTTTTATTTCTACTATTTAAGTTTATTGAAGAGATGCTCCTCATCACTATATTTTTTTATTTCAAATATTCATAGTATCAATCACTATAGAATCAAGAAAAAAATATCGACAGTTTAAGATTTTATTTTATAGAAAAAAACAAGTTCATATCAACGATTCTGTTTGCATCGTTGAAAAGTTTATTTTCTCTTAACATTTCGTACACATTCGAAATATTCTTTTTATCATTCAAAAATTCTGTTTATCATGAGAGTATTTGTTTTAATTTAGTCCACATTATATGAGTCAGAGTGTAAGTTAATTCTTTACACCATCTTAGGTAATTACCCTAAAAGATACAGTGATAAACAATTATCTCTATGTATCGTGATAACACAAAAAAAACTAAATAACTATATTTATTCACTATTAGTCTTCTAAAACAGTACAATACGAGAAAAAACTTCTGAAAAAATAAGATAAAAATCGTTAACAATACCTGGTTTACCACGCACATGGTATTTTTTTCAATATTATATTATTATGAATAAGTTAACCATTGAAATTTTGTTAAATTGATTTTTACACATTTATTATCTTCTTCTAGATTGATATAATGTTATTAAAATCATCTAGAATATACTTATCATCTCGATCATTATATCCATCTTTATTTACTCTCTCTTCACGTCTTTCATCTTCTTCTACAAAAACACTTTTGCCTTCATCAAAACCTACACAAAGTTATTATCATCATGCATCAGATATTCCAATTTTATACCATACACTTGGTCAACATTTGGAAAAACTTGCTCATATACATCCAAATCATGAGTGTTATGCATTTAAAAGTGAAGGAAATAAACGATATACATATAAATCATTTTTCAATGAAGTTGATAGTTTAGCAACAAGTCTTATTGAACTTGGTTTTGAAAAAGGTGATCGAATTGGTGTTTGGTTACCTAATACTTCAGAAATGTGTGCATTGACTTATGCTGCATCAAGAGCTGGTTTGATTAAGGTATTTTAAGATCTTTACAATAAATGTATCTGCAGTTTCAGGTAAAACAGTATATGAATATCTTTCATTTGAGCTCAATTGAGTATAAAGATTGTTATTCTAAACAAAATGTATTATGTGGATATACGTCAGGATGTTCTCTATTTTATCTAACATCTAGAAAAACTTTTTAGTTAATTAGCGAAATTAAAATTATCTAATAGATTTCTAATCTTGCGACAGAAAAATATAAGAATTTTTTAATAGATTTTATGAATGAATTATATTTCTAATGAAAATTTTAGCAAAATCACAGACAAGAAAAGTAACTTTTAAAATCCAATTTTTGAAAATTTGTGTCATTCATCGAAACTCAACGTTTTGTTTATGTCATGATCTCAGTATCTGTAGAAAGCACTTGTATCACATAGAAGTGGTATTGAATTTTAAATTCAACTATAAGGGTATTTTTTCATTACTATATTCATACTCTGTCACATTGTTACTACGAGCAAACTCAGTGTTTGAAAAGAGCTAAGCAAGCTCACCAAGAATTTAGGCAGAGATTCCATGGTCGCATGAGTTGTGTAGAAATCTGTTATGTAGTTTCTCAATATACTACTTGACTTCACAGTACTTTCCACTGAGACCATATCCAGTTAAAATTTTGCCATTTTTTTCTCTCATGTGGTATGTTTGCATTTGATGATCCTTTACTGAAATAAGAATTTTTATCGCTGAATTTTTAAGAGTACTTAGACGAACTTAACAGACATTTGCTTTTTAAAGATTAGTTTGGCACAAACTCTGCCTCCTAAGATATACTTATTCTGATTCTTTGAACTCATATCACTAATAAATGATATTATCCATATGACGGATGATTTCTAGTAGATGATCACACTTTGTATTTTATATTTTAAGCTCTAAATACGTTTTATTGAAGAAATAAAATATACCATACGATACAGCGTAAAAAGCTCTACTATGTACAGAATAAAGCCTATTTTGATCATCTACCTTTTGTTTTCAAAATAAGCTAAATTCTTTGCAAATAATTCTCAATACTTTGAGTAAGATCGTTTTTATAGTACTTAAACAATGCTTTTCTTATTTTACCAATGAATGTATCGTAGTTTTTAATTGTATTTCATTAGATATTATCTGTGTTAATTCTCACATATAATAATCCAGACCATTAAGATCGTGACTCCTTACTGTTAATCTGCGATTATCAATAAAATATGTAAATTTTCTTCTCATCATGCCAAAGAATCTTTCGTTGATAGATAAAATAATTGATCAGCAAAACCACTAACCTTCACATTATGGCTGGGAAAGAACACCATCTAAATAATTCTAGTGTGATAATATTTTAGTTAGTAGTCAAAAGGAAATTGAATACATGGCATTATTTTTGGAATTGTCTAAACACAGCATAATTCTTTTTCGATCTTTAAACTTTTGGTTTATATTTCCACATTTGTCTATTTTCTGTCGATTCACAATATAAATATGTTCATTTTGATTATTCAATATATCATCTAATGGTCTTTGATATGAGAGTATAACTGAAGGGTTAAGAGAACGAATTATTTGCGCACCTAAAAATAATCTCGTTCACAATATCCATAGTTGCCTGCATGAGATTGTCTTCAAGTTACAAACAAAATGTGAACATATAAAATACACTATCCTTTGTAAATTGTAGAGCTTTTAACACTGAATTTTGTAGTCTATCTTTTTTTTTATTGAAACATACTTATAGCTAAAATGTAACAAATAAAGTGAGATTATTTATTATGGATCATCCACTATTTCATTATCTCTATTGTAGGTAAACATTAATCCAGCTTATATGGAACGTGAATTAGCATATTGTATCAATAAAGTGGGTTGTAAAGGTTTAGTGATGAGACCAAATGT
>JAJEKB010015228.1:4155-17328 GCA_022393335.1 Macrotrachela quadricornifera
TGATGGATTAAAATCGATTAATTGAAAATGATGGATTAAAATCGATTTCTTTTAAAAAATAGATTTTAATCGATTTTTTTTTGATGAAAAATCGATTTAAATGGCACGATTTAAATCAGATTTTCATCAGATTTTTCATCACAGTAAAATCGATTAAAATCCATTTCTTTTGAAAACTCTGATTTTAATCGATTTTTTTAAAAAAAATTGATTTTAATCGATTTTAAAAAAACTGATTTTAATCGATTTTTTTAAAAATAATCGATTTTAATCGATTTTTCTGTGATGAAAAATCTGATGAAAATCTGATTTAAATCGTGCCATTTAAATCGATTTTTCATCAAAAAAAATCGATTAAAATCTGATTTTTCTCGTTTTTTTTTTACATGGGTGATGATGAATGATGTTAGTCGTAATATCTCACAGTGTAGTTAACTTTGTTACGGACTGTTATGTTTGTCATGGTCTGTAATGGTTGTCTGACTATCAATGTTGTCAGATGCTAAACTTGAAAGCCTGGAAAGGTTTTTACGATCAGTTTTGATTGTTTTATGTGCATTTCTCCTTCTCAGATTATCAATAATGTTATTCTTTATCTTCGCAAAATATATTTGAATGAAATAATAGAAAATAAAACACATCAAGTGTATTCGTTTAGAAATTTAAATTCTTCTAATTATTTGGATCTGAAATCAGGAGAAGAGTGTCTCGAAAAATAGAAGATAGGTGTGGTTTAACTCAATGACGTTCCGAAACAGTCGACATATGACTAACATAATGTAAATTCTTTTCTTTACTGCAAAATATGCAAAAGTTTTATCGTTTTCAAACGGAATCTTTCATAATACTTAAGTTTTGACATGTATTCACAAGTTTTAACTATATGTGGAGATTTTCTGTATTGCAAGTTAAGAGTTAGTTCTACCTTTATCATAATATGTTGAAAACATTTTCAAATTCATTTATCATCGAACCAAATACCTTGAGATCGTATCCTCCCTTTTTTTAGGGATCTAAATAATTTCATTTAGGGAGGCATCAGCAAAAGAGAAAAAAAAAAGAATGAGAATATTAATACATTTTCTTGCGTTCTGCACATTCTCCCTCTTCTAACTCACTCATTTCACCAATAGAAACAAACAAAAATTGTTTGGCTGACTTCTTTGTACTCATTCTCTGATGAAGAACAACTAACTATTGTTAGTCGCAATATTGAATATGCTAAAATTTTACACGTTTACCATACCTAAAGAAAAGAGAACATTTTTCTTGCTTTTCTGTTGGTAACTATGATGGCGCACAGCTATTATTTGAAACGAGCAGAAGTTTTCTTTTTTTGCATATTTGACTCACATATGTTAACTTTCTATTGACATTTATTCAATTGGAAGTATTCTTTCGCACACATCAACAAAATTGTTTCGATAACATAAACGATGGAAGATAATTTCGAACAACTTGTTGCTGCACTTGCCATCTCACCCTTCTCGATCACTGCAATGAATAAGATTGCATGCATCCTTGAAGAACAAACCTGTCAATCAATATCCTCTTTGGTCTCCAATTCACTACAATCTTTACTCACACTCGAACATTGGGCATGGCAAGTACTGAGTCAAGATTTTCAACGATGGATTAATGACCAAAGTTGTTGTCAACTATTTCATGCTCTTCATTCATGTAATCTTAAATTGATTTCAATTACTGGTGTCATTCAATCCGATATCAAAGTGACATTATTGATCCCATCAAATAATGAATGGATCGATGGTATACTCAATCAAATCACTACAGGTCATGATACATTTGTAACAGTCGCTAGCCTTTGGTTTGATGTCCTCTCTTACTTTGTTAGTGATCAGTCGGGAGTTGCCTATTTACCAAGTATTATACATATCAATAGTCGATTGAGTCGTGATTTTGTGATGACTAATCAGTATAAATCTTACTTGCAAAAACTATGTGAACCAAACATTTCACAATTAGTATTTACTAAACAGCAGATGTTCTATCTCAAAACGTGTTCTTTCTCACTAAACGTTTATTTTTCATCAAAATCCCAAAAATTTCCGTTTACTGGTCAGGATATGATTCAATTTTTGGGTAATGACTATTCCCAAATGATTCTTGTACAAAGTAACACTGTCGATTCGTGGAGTACAGAATTACTTTCTTGTGTCGCGCATCTCACTAGTCTTATCTGTTCAATTTGTTGGTGGGGTGGTCAAAAAGCTGAACATATTCAACTGCTTATGCCATCTGAAGATGCAAGCCATACTCTTATTCTGGCATTCATACGTATATTAAATCATCAACCATTTCAACGATATATCTCTATTCCAAGGTACAATGATGAAAATCTTCTAATCGGTGCAATTTTAGTCTTATTGATCGGAGCAGTAGAAACACAAAATGTGGGTAGTTTCATAAGTTCAGAAACAAATTTATCTGCTATACTGCTAACAATAGCACAAACAGCATCCAATCGGATCTTACTCTATGCTTATGGATGTCTAGCTACAATTCTTTCAAATGAACAACTGAAAGAGCTCAAAATTGCTGATACGATATGTAGATTTTTATTTGATGTTCTAGAGCAAGCATGGAAACATCCATCAAAAAAATGGAGAAAAGTACCAATTCCACAGCTATTAAAAGGTGAGCTTTATCCTACCATATTTCATGTAATATAATTAGATCACAGAATTGAGAATAAACAATGTTCACTTCATTCAATTTTTAAACAATTGATAAATGGATTTATTGTTTGATATAACAATTCTTTAGGTCTCTTGAGTTTCTCAACCAACGATACAATTCAAACAGCAACAGCTGACCTTAACAAAGTATCGTTTTTGATCGATTTGTGTGATCATTATCCAATGGTATATAATATTCTCTGGTCTCTATCGTTCAATACATCGATTCAAAAACAACTCCGATCAAATTCATCATTCATGACTAAATTAACTAAACTTGAGCACGAATCGAGTGATCCTAATATTCGTAGATCTGTAAATGGTATTTTATGGCTTCTAGATTCGCATCGTGAAGAATATATCGTATCAAATAATCTCAATGATACACAATTCGATGTTATGATTAGCTATTCACATAAAGATAAGGAAATTTGTAAACAAGTGTATGATGAACTCATTCGAGCTGGCCATCGAATATGGATCGATTTCGATCAGATGCATGGCAATGTTATGGATGCAATGGCACAAGCTATCGAACAATCTCGTGCTATTATTATTTGTATGAGTGAACATTATCAAAGAAGTAACTTTTGTCGAGCTGAAGCACAGTACGCATTTCAACGAAAACTTAAGATGGTACCAATTCTTTTGCAGAAACATTATAAACCCAGTGGATGGCTTTCATTTCTAATTAGTCAATTGCTCTATATTGATTTTACTAAATATGAATTTCCTAAAGCAATTGAGTTATTATTCATAGAACTGAAATCATCACAAATACATGATATTGCATCAATTACATCTGTACAACCGAAAATAAATCAATCAAATCAATCGATTCGTTTCACTTCTCCAACACCATTAGTATTGGAACGGACAGTATTTCCTGAAAACATTCGAGATTGGACCAATTCACACGTACAAAGATGGCTTTTAGAAAACAATCTTACACAAATGGCTCGTATTTTGTCGGATGTTGACGGTCCGACTTTAATTCATCTCAGTGAATATATCATGAAGGGTGAACCACAACAAACTCTATTATTACTTCAACAAGATTCACATCAACGTGCTAATGAAGTTTTGTCACTTGTTGAATTGGCTCGTTTTCAAAGTTTGATTGAGAGAGAAGGACTCGTAAAGGTGACATCTACTAGACTATTGACAAAAACCAATCATCACATCACAGATAGTAATCATTCCACATGTTGTAATATTATGTAGTTCTGAAAATTGACATGTCATTGCAAGAGAAATTGCAATGTGAATCTATCAGCAGCTAATCTCTCGAAACAAGACAAGTCCAATTTGCTAATCGTAATTTAAAGTACATGTGTTTTTAATTAAGAACAAATATAGAGTCAATCTCATCGACACGTTTTTTGTTATTGTATTGAAATATAAACACTCATCAGACGCATGTGAAAAAAGAAGCACTTTGCTCGATAGCTAATGTCTAGAATGCAAATTTTGAATTTTTCTAGCCATAAAAGGTGTCTCATAAGTTGTGAGGCGGGACAAAATTACTAATTTTGTACATCGGAATCACTGTCTGTTCGACCTATTATTTTGTATCAGTTTGTCGAACTTCCCAGGAGCTTTCAAAAGGTATTATTTTGATTAGCATTCTCCTTAATAATAGCAAAGATATTAATACGAGAATGTAATGATAAATTTTTCGAGATTGATTAATATCATATTTTATTGAAAAAAAAGCAGAATCGATCTAGTTTAGAAGAGTATACAACTCACATGTTCTTATAGACTGACTGTATTGGTATTCTTGCTAAGATAAAGGAAAAAGTTATTAGAGCTAAAGTTAGTATTAGACGAAATAATTGTTGTTGGTACAACAGTAGATAAAAGAGGAACAGTAGACACAATGGTTGAGTCAACAAAATGGGGCGTTATCAAGTATTTATTAAGACACCCATTTAAGTGCTACGTAGTTTTAACTTTTTTTCGTTTTTTCAATCAATGATATATCCTTTGCTGATGGAGATGGTTTGCAAAACTTCAACCTAATATCCATATTAGTTATGTCTGCAAATGTATTGTTTGAAGCAGTTTGAACAATAGTACAGTCTGATTTTCTATTGTGATGAAGTCTCAGGATAGGAATATTTTTGAAAAGAAGGCTAACATTCACATTAGTGAAAGCCTTTGTTTTGCAAACAGTTTCGTATGTACACTCATAACGGGTTTGGTGGAAAATGCCGAAAAGGAAGTTGTTGAGAAAAAGACAAAAAAACCTCCATATATGATTATTTTCTGTCTTTTTTTCTACATTTTCCACCAAATTCCTTGTAATCACATCCTAAATTAGAAGTAAACTTTCAATGGCAGATATTCATACAACAATAATGTCCATAGATGGGAAATCCAAATAAAAAACAATCGTGAAAAACCAATACAGGTCACGTACAAAAAAAATAGGAGACAGAAAAAAGAAGATACTGCATCGGAGCGATAGTTTAATGCTAAAGAAAAGAAGAGAGACAATGTCAATGCTATACCATCATAAAAAAATTCATCCTTTCCTATATGATTGTATTTAATCTTTATTAGAAGTTACTTAATAACAATTATTTTTTACTCATCAATTTTGTTTTATAACTATGCTTTCAATTCATCTACTGAGCAAATATACTTCCATAAACGGACTTCTTGTCTTTTCATATATTGATTGCTCGCTATTTTCGAGAAAGTTAAGCAGACGAAAGAGCATATTGAGACTGTAAAAAGTTGATTTGGCTTCGAAAATCAGTACACGAATACATCAGTTAAGACCATCACATGGTTTTTCTTTAGAACTAAACAAGGTGTACATTTATTATTCGGTAATCATAATCGATCGGTAGCGCTTTTTTCTTGTTTCAAAAGTTCATGGCGAAGAGATGTTGCGAGAAAACTAAAGTTTCACTCGGCATCGAGGTTCTTCTATCAGTCACCAGTTGCAGATAACAGCTGATGAACATATTGTTTACGAGAAATGATCAGTTGCTCGCTGCACTGTAAAACAAATAAATGTAGAAGAATGAAACATACAAAAAATGTTTATTAGTCTCCAAAACTCTTCATCAAGTTTTCAAAAACCCTTTTAGGATTTATTATACTCCAGGTTAAGCAAATCTTTGGCAGGAGTTTGGTCGAAATATCATCAAAATTCAATAAAGTCCGAACGATTCGATCGAATTTTTTGCGAATACGATCAGATTCGAGAACTTTTCAACAGGATTGGGCCGGAATTATTTGATTCCGATGAGATTGGATCGAGCACGATTGACCTCAAATGTTGAATTTTTCTATATACTCTTGTAAAGCTAATAAGATTGAATTTGATATATTATACAGCTGTATTAGACAATTCAAATGCACTCTTGCAAATAAAAATCTCAACATTTTAAAGCTATGCAATACATGAAAAAACTCGTTCGAAAAATCTGAAATAATACAATCCGATGCAGTCTTATCCCCTTTTTGAAACAGTGAAAAACGCTGATCTTTATTGAGCCTCATCTATGAAAGGAAGCCATTATGCATGTGTAACAAGCTATGTAAATCGTTTCTTCGATCAATGAACTTTTAAAATATGGTTTCCATTCCATGTTTACTCTCAAAATGACAGTCATTCTTTGATTTCGATCATGTTAATACTAAGAAAGATGGATTGAAACTTTTATAGGTACTTAGAATTGTTTTGTAATACACAACTTAATAAATTTTCCCATCTATCCTTCGTGACAAATACATACACAAAGAGAAAAAGTCGGCAACTGCGTCATCAAAGTTAAGATGTTTGTTCTTTCATGATACTACTCTTGACATTCTCACGTATAGACGTACCAACTATCAGATTTTTCTATCGTTCCTCCTCTCTTTCTTGCTCATTTCAAAACTATTGTTATCTCGAGCCTTCAAATTGTCATGCGCTGAGTATGGAAGAACAAATCTTCGAGTTTTAGGTTCTTCTCATTCAATTATCCAACTA
Organism: Macrotrachela quadricornifera; assembly: GCA_022393335.1. Taxonomy (NCBI): domain Eukaryota; kingdom Metazoa; phylum Rotifera; class Eurotatoria; order Philodinida; family Philodinidae; genus Macrotrachela; species Macrotrachela quadricornifera. The sequence continues at coordinate 10,846 of JAJEKB010015228.1, forward strand.
ACTTTCGGATGACAATCGTAAAGAGCTTCATTTCATTACTGGTTCTACTTTATCAACAACCAATGTTTTGATTCTTTGGTTCGTGTATTTTGACTTGAAGATTCATATGGTTGATTAAAGCTCTGACATTTTGTAGAGAATAGCCTTTAATTTTAGCTAAATATGAAAAGTAAAACATTAATCTATATGTTCTATTAACGACATTTGTTTGTTGTCTCTTACAAACAATTCTATCTATATTTTTTAGAATTTAAACAATTTCAAAAGCAGCGTACATTGTCAATCACATCAACAGAATCAACAATGTTGAACGAACCGATGTTCCACGTTGAATTAGATAAACTTGCAAGTGTTTCGAGTAAGCATCGCTCAAATTTCATCTCATATGTCATGATATTTCCACTGTTATTCATATTCACTGAAGCCATCTATATTTTATTACTCTTTCCTTTTTTTTTGTTCTGTTATTTTCGTTGGTCGATTTTTTAACCAATATTTTCTATGCTCTAAGCAGCTTGGTTTCGACGTCAACTGGTAGCGCATTTAGTGGTACTCATTGTTAGTACAAGCCAGGTACTTGCGGTGCTCTACCTAACACTCTGTTCGGTATAATTAACCTGCACAAACCAACATTCTATGTTCGATATCATTTATTGCTTCAGCTTTTGTAAAGAAAAACATGATACTTCAACTCGAACAATATGAATTGAGATAGTCTCACAATCTATTGTTGTTCTCGCAAATACAGGGATATTTGTGTTCATCTGTTTTATTCGCCTGGAAGCAAAGGTTGTGACTTGGTCAGCTGATCATAGAGTACATGGAAAGTGATTGTTGATAATCATGATAACCAATACCATGACCTTGCTCCTCTATTTTGCTCCGGTCGAAACACAGGTTGCGAGTTGGTTAGCTGATCGAGAATCGCATGGACAATAAATACTCATCAAGAAAGTTCTATTCAACAATTTTATTCATTTTAAAGTATAGATTGCAAATTACTCAGCTGATTGAAGATCATAAAAAGCATGAGTACTCATTAAACCCATAACGACAATAATTGACAACCATTTGTTCATCTATATTGTTCATTTCAAAGCAAAGATTGCGAATTGGTCAACTGATGAAAGATGGTATGAACAATGAATGTTGTGAAGTACATGTGGCAGTATTCTCTTCACAACTTTTACTCATTATCAAGCAATTCTATCGAGTCAATCACTTGATCATAGATCACACTGAAAATGAATATTCATAACCACGTCTCTGTTCACTAATTTTTTTCATTTTTAAAAAAATCTTTCGACTTCAGAAACAAGTGTAACTTACATGCTAGATGAATGTTTCTCATCACGACGAGAGTTCGATTCAACAATTTTTCTCACTATGAACGACATATTCCAAGTTGGTCAGCTGATTGAAAATCGCATAGAAAACAAATAATCACTTTCCAATTGGAATTCTATTCACTTATCTCGTTCACTTTTAATCAAAGTTTATTAGTTGGTGAGTTGATCGCTAATCACATGACAACAAAATCATCATTCGCCAACGATTCGATTCATGTATTTTCCTCCCAATGAATCAAATCATAGGGTTTGATAAGTTGTTCGGAGATTGCATAGGAAACGAATAATTCTCATAATCAGGATTATATTCATTTATCATGTTTACTCTGAAGGAGGAGTTTCCACTTCCTAACATCATCATGACTTCCATCGCAAATGAATCATTGCCATTAAGATAATTGTCTTATTCACCTATTTTCATCAGTTCAAAACAGATGTTTTGAGATGCTTAGCTGATAGAAAATCACAAGACGCAAGAACAATTATAACGAAGATTTTGTTTGTATGTCGTACTCACTTTCAACCGATGTTTGTGGGCAAGTCATCGAACGAAAAATCATATAAGAAATGAATAGTTACTTCCCAATCATGGTCATTCCAGTTCAGGTAGTATTCACGAATTCACTTACTTTCAACTGAAGATTGAACTTTGGCGCGTTAGTTGAAGATTACGTTCTGAGTGAATACTTACTATCCAATTACGGATATGAATGTTGCCTTCGTCTATTTTGTTTATCACACAGCAACGCCTGTAACTAGTGCTCTAATCAAAAATTGTATAAAAAATGAATAATTATATGCCAATATTTTTTTCCATCGATTATGGTCATTTTCAAGAAGAGTCTTCGAGTTGGCCAATTAATCAAAGAACTTATGGGAAACGAATATTTCTTATTACGTTTCTGCTCACCTATTTTGCCCATCTCACGGGAAAAGTTTCGAGTTCATAAGCTGATGTAAGATCAAATAGGAAATGAATGATCACAATAACCATTATAATAATTTTGTTTATTTTTGTCACTTAGTTTGCAGTGAAGCATTCGAATTGGCCAGTCAATCCAAGATCATACGACTAATGAACAATCATTTACCAATCATGGTTGCATTTATTTGTTTTTCCCACTTTGAAGCGTTTGTTTCGATTTGGTTAGATAACTGAAGATCACATGACAAGTGAATGATGATAACGGCATTTTCCAGACTTCCAATCACCTACTTTTCTCACTTTGAGTGAGAAATAGCTTGAGTTGATAGTTGATCAAAAATCACATGGCAAATAAATGATTTGAACATTTGTAACAAGAGTTCTGTTTAACTGTTTTGTACATCTGGAAACAAACCTTTTGAATTGCTAATCTGATTGAAGGATACATCGTAAATGAATTCTCAAAATTACGACCATAAAAGTTGTGGTCATCTATTTGGCTCAATTCCAAGCAGTCATTTCAAAATGAGCAACTGATCTCAAATCACATGGTAAATGAACGGCTATAACAACGAAGGTGCTGTTGAGAAGATGATGTCCTGAATTGTTGATCATCTAAATAGAAGATTTACTCTTTCATAATAACTTGAAAATAAAACAAGAAGAAGCATACTGTAGTGGATGTGAAAATCAGTTCGGAGAATACGTTTAGATTCATAATAGAGAAACAGAATGAGAAGTTATCAGATCCTTTTTACATACTTATAGAAAAGTAAAAGAAGCAAGAATCAACTTTCATGAGAAAATGAGTTTGAGAAAACATAAATCAGTCTCTTCTATACTTTTACTAAATAAAACTCGACTCAATATAATACTTATTGATAGTGGAGATCTTGAAGTTCTGTCTGTTCTTAAAAAATTAGATTTTCATATATAACGCTCCGTATCTGAGAATTAGTCATAGATTACCAGTAGATAATCGAATTTGAATACTCTCACCTATTGGCATATACATTTTTCAAGAAAGTTTCAAGTTACAAAAAGACCCAACACGGACCCTTTGAACTTTACGCGAAAGACTGAGACCGAGCTTTTGCAAAAATCATTGAAAATTCTGATTAGAAGATTTCATCTCCTGAAAAAAATTGAACTCCACCACATAATAAAACATTTGAGTTCTCTAATACGACAGATGACTCACCAAGTATTGACTCTTTGTTTATCGGCTCCGCCGTTGATAGTGTTTTTTCTTGTTCCATCCTTTCAAGGATCAAATGGTCGTTCTAAGCAAAATATAATATATGGTCATTTATAATATATTCGGACAATTGTCTGACTTTTATATCTCTGAATTTGTGCACCAACAATGAAAGATAAAATTATTATCGTTACCAATGAATTGTTTGAACATTTTCTAATTGAAACTGTTCCAATGAGCGAGAATATGTATCATCCTAATTACTAAAAAAAATATTTTTTGTGGAAGTATCCTATTTTTCAATCAATATAGAATACCTTTCGTTTATCTTTCTCAGAAACAGTTATTTAAACAAAGAAGCGATGACATGAGAAAGATAAATGAATATTCTATTGTAATGATCGAAAAATACGAAATTTCGATAAAAATATTTGGAAATAATTAGGACAGACTGTTTTTTAGCTCATATTAACATGTACCATGGAGAATTGTTGGTTTGTCAATCAATAACAGGGGAATAATTATTTCTTTCATTGTTACTGCACAGATCAAAAAATATAAAATATAGTAGATATTTATTGTTTGAGTATGTTTTTGGTATGCAATGCAAAAGACAAGAGAGATAATGTTTTTCTTACCAAAATATTTTCACCGATTTTATATAAAAATACGCGTGAAAAGAATGATTGAGAATATGAAAAATGCGCCAAAGGTGCCTCACACTTACAGTGGTGTACACCTACAGTGAGGTAATGATGATATTTTTCTCTTGCATTCTCCGTTTTTTCAATACAGCAAAGAACACAAAACAAAAAATACTGTGACTAAGTCACTACGCACATGCAACTTTTCGAGTGACTGCCTAATTCAACTTATAATATGAACGAACAAAAAAAACATCAGTCTACCACAATCATACAAAAAAAAATAAATATTTTTATTTTTTATTTATGATTATTTATAAAATTATAAATTTATTTCGATGTGGAATCCAAACAGCATTTGAACGACTATGAAAACGATGAAAAGAAAATATTACCAAATACTGCATGTTTAATCATAGTGACTAACTTTTAATACTGCTTTCTATATTATTGTAATATGATATTACTACTCAGTTTCAACGAGATATATGCATCTTATAGCTCACTAGTCAGTCAACTGAATGCAGGTTAGCTCAACAATCAGTGGTGGCGCGACTGGAGGGGGGTGTCGGGGATGTAACACCCCCCCAATAATAAAAAATTTTTGTTTTTTTACCAGACAGCAAGTCTATAAATAAAAATGCAAGAGCGTAGAAAGAGGAAGAACACCCCTACCTTAAGAAGTAATGATAGAAGATGACCCATCAATACTTAGATAAAAACTGTTTGAGAAAAAGTTCTCAGAAAACAGTTTCCGTGAAGGCAGTTTCCTTAAAATTTTGAAGAATTTTTCAATTATATTACTATCTTTAACTTCTAAAATTTTATATTCCCTCGACTGTAGGGAGGATCATATGAAAAAAAATAGTTTGTCTGTCTGTCTGTTTGTGTCAGGGTCAAAGGTCAAAAAAACATCATATTTGATATGATTCACAAAAGGTTTTTGAGATCGAGGAATCCAATGGCACGATCAGTTTCTCGATACTTCCAACTGAATTTTCTCGGTCTAGACTAGGTCTATTTGAGAAATCCTTGAAATCATAGAAGGGATAACCGAAGGGTAATTAGGGTTAGTGGATCCAATGGAGGTATTAGTTTTTGAGAATTTTCAAATGGATTTTTTTCCGTTAAATTACACTGTGAGAGATAACAATGATGCATGGGAAGATAAAATTTACGAAATGTCGATATTAGAGGAGGGAAATTGTTGATGTTTAGTAACAAATATACAGACTGACTGATAAATGTAGTGACAATTAAAATATTTTAAAAAAATCAATTTAAAAGAAAATAGAAAAATAATTATATAATATGTAATAAGAATGCGTAATTAGTTCTAAATAAATAAATGAGAAAAAAGTTTGCAACATCCATCATCAACGTTGTCTTGTTTGTCTGTCTGTCTGTGGGTTTGTGTCAGAATAAAAAAACCAAAAGGGTCAAAAAAACATTTAGGATTGCAACATCTGAAAACTTCATCAGTATAAAGTTTGACCAAAGGTTTTCGGAGTCAAGGAATCGTTTGAGGACATACATTTCGTTAAAGTTTGTTGTATTTAAATTTTTCACACGAAGGATTGGTTTTTACATAAAAACTTTTTTTATAAGGGTTGATGACAAGTTTTCGTGTTCGAGAGATTGATTCGTATCATAAGAGTTTGGATGTCATTGAAAATGAATTTTGTTTTATATCATTGAGACATATTAGTCATCAAAGTCAAATTCATTCGGTTATATAGCCATCACTTTGATATAATCGGAAAAAGTACAGTAAATTCAAGTGAATGTTCAATTTTAAGAGTTTTTATTTTAGACAAGACGGGAAAATTGTTGATAGTTCATAATACAAATATGTCTCGATCTAGAAGTTGTACTGTATGTGTATTTCTATTAATTTGATTTCGTAAGCATCAATGGTAAAACATAATTCTAAATACACAATGATCATTTATGAACAGGTATGATTAAGTACAGCTATTACTGTTGTAAATGAACTATTGAGCAATCTGTTAAGGCTGAATGTGAGGCCGACTAACTATATATGGGGCATTGAAGCTACGCTGGCAAATGAATAGGTATTTATACGGTAGATTTATTGAAAGTATGTCAAACTAGAGTAGTAGTTTGTAGCAAAACTATCATTAATTGATTTTCTAACTAAAGAAAAAGTCAGCGGTTTTTAGTTTAATACATAGTTCTTTATAGAAACCGTTATTATGAGAGATCGTTGAAAATGACTGTTTACATTAAAAGAATATCGTATGAAACAGTATATTTGAGAATAATGCGCAGAATTATTGATTTGAAAAAAAATATGTTAAAGGTTTAAAATCCCTTCCAATTTTCATGCTTTATACAAACATGATT
>JAJEKB010015229.1:0-23019 GCA_022393335.1 Macrotrachela quadricornifera
GTCGGGTCGGGTCCGGGTACAAAAAGTCGTACCCGTGCAGGACACTAATTCAGAAGTAGTCGACTATAACGTCGTTGAGATGAACATGAGTAGTGCAAGCCTAGTATTATAGAATATAACTATTTTTAACCCTTTGACCGCCGACATATGAGAAGGAAGAAACGTTTTTGCAGAAAATGTACTCGCTTTTTATAGAATAATTCTAGTGTGCCTTAATAAAATGGTAGACTCTGAAGCTCAAGCTGTCTAACGCTTTTTTTTATGCAAGTGTGTGTAAAATGCATACGTTATGAATGGTTACTTTATTTAATTCGAAGACGAGGTTTTCGACGTTTATAAACGGCGGCGGCGGTCAAAGGGTTAAATCTTGAAATTGGGCACATATTCTATTTTTTTAAAATCAAATTATTTCAGCATACAATCAATTATTATGATAAACTATGTAGAAATTTGATGTTTTAACAATTAAAAGTTCGTTTTAAAGAAAAAGCAATGTCCTATTCAATATTAGAGTCAAAAACTGAGTCAGAAAACACATACTCTATTGACAAAAATAGTTGTCAAAATCGATCTCTATTCCTCCTCAGGGTTTTTGCTATAGAAGACCTTATACTGAACTGTGTCTGAGGAAGAGTAGGGATCGATTTTTGAAAAATTTTTGTCAATAAAATATGTTTTCTGAGTCAGTTTTTGACCATAATATTTAATAGGACATTGATTTTTCTCGAAAATGAACTTTTGGTCGTTAACCTTTTGAGTCTCGGCTTTCTTTTGCGAAAGTCGAAAATTTTTTAATAATTTGTAAACCGAGTTCACTAACAAACTGTAGCATTGTTAGGACGAACATTATACAGTGCCACTGATGTTTCACTAGAAAATCTTCATCACCAGAATCAATTCATATGTAATCAAAAACCGTTAAAAGTTCATTTTCTGACGATAAGTCGGATTGAGAGTCATTCATAACTTTCTCAGTTTCTCGTTCAGTCAAACTCTTTTTCTTGAAGTTGTCATTGTGAAAACATGTAAAATGTATCGTTGAAGTATACAACTATTATTCAAAGAAAAATATATTTGCTTCGTTCTTATTTTTAACTTTGACTGTACTGGAATGTGCTAGAAGGAGAGATATAATGTATGTTATCATATAGAACGAAAGAAAGAGCATAGAATATAGATGTTTAATACCAATAAGTAAAAAAAAAGGAAGAAGGATTGTACTTATCTGACATCACCGAATAAACGATAAAAAGATGTTCTAGACAATTAAAGAATATACTAGAAGCACCTTTGTCAAATAACTGCACTCAGACGCATATATGTGTCGACGGAACTCAAAGGGTTAAAACATTGAATTTCTACATAGTTTAACATAATAATTGATTGTATTTTGAAATAATTTGATTTAAAAAATACTATATGTGCGCAATTTCAAGATTTAAAAATATTTGTATTCTATCACACTCGATCTGCGCTATCTTTTAAATGTAGATTGATTACTTACCCGAAATGAGTCAAAACCAATCATGTTCTTTATTCTTCTATTTATTGTGATCTATCCGTGAAGTAAAAGAGCATTGTTTTAGTGAATCTAATTGAGCTATGATTCATAACAATATTGCGATGGTGTATCATCTGATGAAAGAATTTTCGAGTACTTCTTCTCATTATCAAACATCATTTGGAATTCAAGAAAAAAGTTCTTCAATTCAATCATTCAAGTTCAAGAGTATATTTTAACCTTTTGGTTCCCGGCTTTTTTTGAGAAAACTAAGGTTTTTAAAAGTAATTTTTAAATACGATTTTAATTTTTTTTCGTAAAGAAAACTCAGTCTTGGCTCGGAAAACATCAATAGTTCGTCTTTGTATGATAGTCTTTGAAGCAGTCAACAATACATAATGGCACATCGCAGTCAGGACACATGTATTGTGTAACGCGTCGAAGATCATGAGATGAGCACACCACGCATCGTCTTCGAGGCTGTTCTAGTTGAGTTGTTTGTGGAATGAGCACAGAAAAATGCCGAGCAGTTAAACGGAGAGAAGGAGGCCTTGCCGGTGGTCTTCCGATAGTAATTGATCTCTGTGATCCAAACTTTGTTAAAATTTCTCTGATCAGATCGAGTCGAAAATCAGATAAGTGAGGTGATAAATCATTTTGCAGTTTATAAACTACGAATGCATTGTAGAATGTGTATGAGTAAAGATCTCAACAGAAAGGAAAGAAAGAAGAAATGTATCACTATGGCACTTTCTAACAACCGATAAGAAGCTTTTCTAAACGGTTCAAACAAATACTAATACGACTTTTACTGGATAAATACATTTGCACACATATATGTGTCGCCGGGAGCGAAAGGGTTAAAAGAGAAAAAGAAATGCGAGCATTAAGAGCTCACTGTAGGAATAATCTCTTTCGAGAATACTTTTTCACAATATTATCCTTCGAAAAGATTTTCAAGATATGGTTTATATGTGATCTAAATGATTTTTTCGACTTGGGAAATTTTGTTGAAAAAGACAAAGTCAAGTGAGCAAAAGTGAGCATTAACTGTTCATCTTCCTAAGAATAGGTCGAGAGAATATTTTTTGATACTTTTATCTCCCAAAATGATTTCGAGATATGATTTATATGTGATCTGAATGATTTTTTCGACTTGGTAAATTTTCGTTAAAGGGATAAGAAGAAATTGAGTAAAAATGAGCATTTTCTGCTCATTGAACGCATAAAGGTCGTTGAGAATTGTTTTGACAACATTATCTTTTGAAAAGATTTTTAGATATTAGTTAATTTTTTTCTAGGTTATTGTCACCAGTTAAGGAATTTTTATTAAGAGATAAGAAGTAATATGGTTGCGAGATGCGTAATGGGGCTCAGTTGGAGTTTTCCGCTGGAATTAGTTGTTTGCGGAGTTTAGTCGATGTGGAAATAGTGTTATCGCATTAATTTTGCGATGATTTTTGGCAGTGAGTTGTTTGGAATTGTTTTTGAGACCGGTTTTTTTTGGAAAGGTTAGACTGGCTTACTTTGCGTTAAGTTTTGTACAGACTTTTCTTGTTTTTTGATGATGCTGATGGTTGACCTGAATGTGGAAAGGGGTTGGTTGGCTTATTTCTGAGAAATATTTCGGTGCGTCTGGCATGAGCTAGGTTTGGCTCTGGGGAGAAGAAGGAAGCTTTTGATTTGGATACTTTTTTTTATAGTTTTTGCTAAAGGTTAATGGATAACGATAGAGGTATGTTGTTTGTTGTTAGTAGATTTTCTGGTTTTAGGGTGGTGTGCGGTATATTGTTGAGTTTTGTGTATGGTAAATTGCTTATTCGCGTATTTTTTTTGAGGTTGAATGTGTGAAGTTGGCAACTGCCCGTCGGTATAGGTAGAATTATGTCGGAAGTGATGTTGATTTAAACGAATGTCGTCGGAAAGTTGGGGGTTACGGTCGAGTTTTACTGTCGGAATTCATAGAGCACTCTCCGTTAGTTTTTGAAAAAGGATTGCATCGGAATAAGACTCGTCCGATGCGATTCTGTTGGTAGTGGTGCGTTCTGATTTTAGTCGGTTGCTTTCCGATTGCTGGATTTTATCGAATTTTGATAAAATTTCTTCCGACATCATCCGATAATTTATGGTTTGGCATATGTCCATGGGATCCGACTCTATCCGATTTTTGGTTGGAAAGGCTTGAGATTTTTTGATATCTCATTTTTAGTTGATATGGTACTTTCCGATTTGGAAGCGGCCGGATACAAGCGTATCCTTTCCGGCAGAAGATTTAATCCAACTTGTAGATCTGGTCGTTTTCGATCGAATTTGCGTCGGATTCCACTAGAATCCGTAATCTTTCATAAAAAATCGGCCGGATCCGATAGGATTTTTGTCGGATTCCGATCAGCGGGATCTCGACTCGAATCTTGTCGGAACACAACGAAATTCGTGTCGGATATGATCGGATTTCAATCGCGTTCTGTCAAATTTCGACGAAATCAGTGTCGGAATCCGGGCGATCGGGATACGACGAACGTGCGGCAGGATGTGATAGACATTATACAGATCCGACGGCATCAGATTATCCATTAATCACATGAGATGGGCAGGCGTATCGTTTCCGACGTCATCTATGTTGATTCCGGTTGATGGGAATCTGACATAAGTCAAGTCGGATCCGATTGGCTTTTAACGGATAGAGTCGGTTTCCTGTGAAGTCCGGTAGTATTTCCGACGGTTTCCGGTAAGAACCTCAGGTCTGATTGAATCACCCGGGATCAGGTATCGGATCCGATGTTTTCCGGTAGGATCCACCAATCGACTCCGAATCACCTGTGCAATCTGCTATTTTCCAAAAGTCAAGTCTGGTAGGATACGATGTGTTCCGACGGTTAGTTCCGACATGATACGAGCATATCTTTTCCGATGTAGTCTGGTCCGGAATCCGGCTGACAGGAATCCGACAAAAACCAGATCGGATCCAATCGGTTTTTCATAGAAGATGTCGGATTCCGTTGAAATCCGACGCGGGATCCGACCAAAAACGATCGAATGTACAGGTTGGATTGAATGTCCTGGGACAAAATGAAGCTTAAATGGAAATTGAAAAATTAATGCGCAGAGAGCCATGTCAAAAGAAACGCAAAGAACACGAAAGCAGAGAATTAAAAGTCCAAAATATTATTGCGGATCGCAATAATAGAACAACTATTGGTTTTCTTCGAGGTATTGCCCATAATCTTACGTTTTAGATGTTTGTAATTGTCACTAAAAGCTTTTGAAAATAAAGAAAAAGGGATAAAATTTGCAAAAAAACTCAAAAAATATAGCATTTTGTATGATAATATTTTTCTATTTGTTGCCCTTGTCTATTTATATGTTTGTCCTTTGTCCGTAGGGAAACTAGTCTATACATCTATTCGTGTTGTACCTTGGAAACTAGCATATTTAATAGACCAATATATGAACTAATTTTGTTGGCGAAATGAATTGTCGGTGAAACAACTTGTCGACGAAGTGATATCGGTCAAGTGAGTGCGACCCATCTATAAAAGTATCTGAACAAACAATCATCGAATATCATTAAATAACAACAACAAACTAATTACATGAATATATTTTATTTTATTTTTTTCTAATAATATATCGAATACTATGCTTTGTTTTGTTCACATATATTTCAATAATAATAAATTACTCATAGCAATCATGTATAACAAACAAAACTAATATAGAGATACAAAGAAAATATCAACAATCTCAACGAAAAATAAAATATAATTTATATTTAAAAAAAAAATATCATTTTCTAATTTTCTTTTACATGTTGCCTTACCTAGGAAAATATCAATAACATGCACTCGCGAACTCTACCGTTTTTTTACTATAATAAAATTTACACATTTGTCAATTCAACTCTTCTACATACCATTTATCGATATTTTATGTTATATAAAACCTTATAACAATTCTATTTCACTATTTCTTATATACATTAAAAACCAAACTAAAATAAAATTTTAAAATTACGTTTAATTCTGTCTGGCACATTTACTTACTTTGACAATGGCATGAGAGAATAAGTTTAATTTTATTAAGATAATTAACTTTTAAAGCTTCATAAGTTTTAAAGAATTCGATCAAATCAGATTCAGTTATTACTAAGGGTCGAATAGATCTTAGTTCACAGTTCAGATCAATTGAGCGATAGATTTGTTCCAAAATATCAGATCTAGATCAAAGACTATTCTATAGGGGTACCCATAGGTGCCCAAGAAATATTAATGGCTTAATCACCGAAAGGAGAATGTGTGATACGAAAGATACAATGCCTCCCCTCCTGTAAACGTCTCTTATGCAACCAAAAACCATTTTTTACTCCCTCTGTAAAATTTTCTTTCTCTAACTTGCTCTCCTCTTGCACCCCTTCTATAAAAATTGCCTAGTTACGTCACTAAGATATATATATAAGTGGCATCGATATGTCACTCTGGATTACCGAAATTTAGTATTGTTAATTTTTCAAGAGCTGTATCTGGCTGATTTCGGTTACTCTTTAAGGGGTATCTTTTAGAAGTAATATACTTGGAATGGTCTTCAATAGTTTGGACTGCATACTGAAAAAGACATGTTGAGACGTTGCTGTTGTATGTGTATTGACGGTTGAAAAATTATGAATATTCATATAAATCGAAATGGTCAATAAAAGATTGTCAGATCAGAACTAGATTTGATCTTGTCGATCCAAAGTTATTATTAAAAGCTATAATTTCTTCTTTTGAGATGATCTGAAAAATACAAAAACCGTTCATCCAAGTGTTACTCTGGGTATCTTGCATCTATCCGATGAAAAATAAGTTTTTAAAGAAATTTTTTTCGTATCAAAATGTTTGTAATTAAGAGATTCATAAACGCCAAAAATTTTATCAAAATCGGAGAAAATTTTTGTATATTTTCATTGATATTTTATTTCACATATGTTTTAAGTTATATTTCTTTTTTATTTAAATGAAAAAAAAAACTATTTGCTTTGATCTATTAAATTTCTTAGTAATGTCAAAATTAAAAGTTGAATTCAATTTTTCTGATAAAGACTTTCGAGCATCTTTACTCATGCAATAATTGAATTCAACTTTTAAGTTTAACATCTATGTCAATTATTACTTTTAATGTTATCCTCGCACAAACAAATATGAAGAGCAAAAAGACGATGATCAAGATTAGGACCAGGAGGAAGACCAGGAAGACCAAAACCATGATTAAAAATACATGTTTCACCATCACGACTATCGAACTGTTCGTAAACGCGGTTGTTGCGCCAACGATTAGCATCAGTATCTGTCCAATGCTTGCAATTACGGATCCAAGCCCATGTGTCTGAATCACCAGTAAAATACCAATCACGGCATTTTCCACATTGAGCACAATGACGACCTTGACAGTATAATTCCAGAAAAGTACCAGGTGCAGCAAATTCTTGAGTTTCTAAATAATAGATAAAAGATTTTCACATAGTGTTTTTATAAAAATTGAAGTTGTTCTAGTTCTTAATAGTAGTTGACCTTTTTGGGCTAGACTTTGTCAAAATTTCTCTAATAAGATCGAGCGAAATATCATTTCGTATTTCATAAATTACAGATGTGTTATATACTGTCATATCCGGTAGATATATTTACACACATATATGTGTTGCCTGGAGCGAAAGGATGAACATATACTTCCTTGAACAAAATAAACAACACATTTTGTCTTTTAATCTATACCTGTAGTACTCTTTTTCGGCTCCACAATTTTTATCATAAGTATAGATTTGATTACTTATTCTAAACGCTTCAGCCTCTGTTGAGTCTTTTAAGTAAATGTATTGAGATACTCACCTAGCAATTTCGATTGCTGTTCATGTTGACTTGTAACATTTTCAGGTTTTTGTTCGATAGATATCATTTGATTCCACGCAATTTGTTCAGTTTGGTTGGTCATCAATTTGACTGTCGCTAGTTGGAATGATTTCTTTAAATTGTCGTTAATTTGAGCCACTTCTCGTTCCAATTTTATTATATCTTGATCAAGAACAGTATTTGCTTCTCGTAAATTGTCTAAGTCTTTTGAAAAAGTTTGAAATTGATTTCTTATTTCTTCGTGTTTAGATAATATAAGTGCCAACACTTCGTTTCGAACATCATCAGCAGCTTGTTGTACCTTCTTAATAGTTTTTAGTTCCCATGTATCAATTTGTAAAAGAATCGGTATATTATTTTGATCTTCTACATTAGATTTATATATTTTCTCCTGGAGTTTGTTCCGGATTGTAGTTAATTTTTCTAATCCGTTGACTGACATTGTATGATGACTTGTAGAATCTTCTGTAACTATAACTATAAAAAGAAAACTATTTTAAATTAAAATTATATCAATATTTGCAAGAGTTTCAAGAGACAATCTTTATACTGCTAATCGTTTGGCATTGAATGAAAGATTTAAAAAGAATAGAACTGCTCCTAACCTTTGCATTTTGAAGAAGGTGTCCGTACTTGAAAATTAAAGTAACCAATATTATGATATAGCTCATTTGTTAGTCCATTTTAAGAGCTACAAGACTATACATTTTAAATTTCAAAAAATTTGGCTACACTGTTAAATCCTAGTTACAATGTGTTCATAGTTCAATTATTCAGATCAATAATGGAATATGTCTTTATATAAAACGATTAATCACAAGAATTGCTCAAGATTGAACCGATGAGCTGTATAATTGATTTAACAGTAGTATAATTATAGAGCAAGAATGTTTCGACTAATTAACTTAATAAAATTTTAATAGTTCTTTTAAATTAAATTTCATCGTTAATATCTTCACCTAGTCTTGATCAATTTTCACTACAAGGATCTTATCAATAGAGATCTGCAGATTCATGTTTCTTTCGGACCTGATTCAACATAGATCCAGATCCGATTTTTTTTCAATATATGGCCCCTCTGTATACATGTAGCATGTTTGTTCTCTACAATTGGTAATACTATTTTTGATGGACGAACATACTTAGGAAAAACGAAAGCTGGATGAAATTTTATTGTCTATGTCACTGACAAGTCCGAATAACGTTCACAGCAACGGTGACGACGAGAAAGAATTATTCTTTTCCTCATCCAACAACGAAAAAAGGTTGATTTTTTCGACAATGATCAATTTAGTGGTGAGGAAATCGTTGATGAACAAGAATAATAATGAAATATTACTCTTTGTTGTATTAAGACGTACTAATATATGATAGTAACGTTTTCTCATTTATTTTTGAAAGTGATTTTATTTTTGACGTTCTTTTTATATCTTTCGACGGTTTTTAACGCGCTGTTGGCGTCGAAAGATTCAAAGTATATAAAAAGAAACAATATTGATATAATAAAACCAAAAAAGTACATAAACACAGAACTGGTGGCCAGTCTCGAGTACCAGCTCCATCTCTGATATAATGTGAATCAGGTTTGAGCCCATGCCGTTGTTTCCATCAAACGGATCCGGGGGAACCTCGAAGAAACTAAGTTAGTTCCGGCCTTTTTCACCGTTTCCAAACCAGCCGGAAATTATGACAAATCCTACTGGAACTACCTGGAACCCCAAGTGTCTCTGAATCTTACATATCTACTCTAGATTACCGATAAGATTATTCGTATTTTCTGCAATCTCTTAAACCCTATACTAGCATTTTACCAGGTTTTGAGCGGAATTGTTCTAGGCTTTTACTCAGATTTCAAAACGATCGCCCTAAAATTTTGTCATAATTGGTCCTATTGTAACTGATCGACTAATTACGAATTCCCATTTTAAATTTATTTAATGCCGTAGGGTAAAGATCCAAGAGAGTTAATTCTTTGTCGTGAGCGAGTTTCCGTAGAAAGTAGAAATCTGCAGAGAAAGAGAAATAGGGAATAATATTGACCCTGGATGAGTTCTAAACAGGGACTAAAAGATAAAATAAACACCTCTATATAGGACTGCTTTTGTAAAATAAAATGGTGAATGAATATTCAATTGAAATGCTAGAAAGATGTTACTAATTTAAGATCAAAAGGTTACATCTGAAAAAGTATCTAACTTAGTAATTAGTTACAATATTAATCCATTGTGATAAATTCTTTACTAATAGCGTATTTTACAGTAGGCATCAATATGGTGAAATACATAGAATATTTTGTTGGAAATATTTTTTCAATGATGTTGAGCAGTAGAAAGACTGTCATGTATATGATTTTACATACACGAGTGATAACACTATCTGAATGGTGAGCTAAATTATATATGAATATGTTTACCAACTTTCATAATATGACATCTATTACCGTTTCTAACGTTTATCAGTATGCTGTACTTAATATACTATTAGTGCAATGGAACATATTGATGATTCTTTTATGTGTTCATCAGTATATTGAATCCAGTCTACATGTAAGGTACAATCGTTCCAATATCTCTAATACGGATATTGTTTCCTGTACTATAGGTTATGATCAGTATCAATCTGACTTTTGCTTTTATTTTTCCTATTTGTAAGGATTGATTGACAAAATGTAAGTCACTACTTTTGAACAAATAGATACATTTGATAAGGAATCGCATATACTACTGTTATATGATGCTCTGGGTCAAGGTTTCCGGATGGATAAGGGATAATAGGATATGATCGATATCATACTTCTGCGATAAGTTGCCGGAATTCTACGTCGAAACCGTCCTGAAAACAAGTGCAGAAATTTGCAGGAATTTAGCCGTAATGGGCCATTGGAACTGGAACAGAAACATTAGGCCCAGAATCAATGAGGAATCGGATAAAATCTGGGAAGTTCAATCAGAAATACTACTTCCATAAAATAAAATCTTTGGAATCCTACAAATCTAATCGTTTCTTTGTCGTACTGTTGAACCTGGGAGGTTAAACTTAGGTATGGACCTTGGCCAAGGTCCAAATTCAATTGGGTCCGGGTCTGGAAGGACTCATGGCTTTCTATTTCTCAGAGACATTTTATAAGAAGAATTTTATACATGAAAGAGTAAATATGAGAAAAAAAAGTGAATTTTGTGAACGACCTAAAGCATCATAAATTCTAAAGAAATGCCCCGAATTCAATACCAAAATGTTCGTTTCGTTATGCTCTATCAAACGGTATATGTATTACTATATTTAGTGAGAAAAATTCTAGGGAGTCGACTGTGTTTCTTATGCGTTCCATCCTTTACGTAAATTCATAAAGAGAAAAAGAAAGTCTATGGTTTTTAAAAGAAAAATCGTACATGATAGTGAATGGACACGTGCTTCACATTAAGATGCATGAATAGTTCCAAAGTAAGATAAAATATATTGTAAAAGAGAAAACTACAATTAATACTTAACATATACATTTTCTAAATACACGGAAAAGATTTTTCAAATAATAAAACACAGTTTCGACTTTGACCTACAATGTGATGAAAACGTTTATTTCGAATTTCTAATTAAATATTTATGTATAAAGTGTCATGTTACATAAACAAATTGATATATAGAAAATTAAACATACTTACAATCGATATGGATACTGGAATGGATTGAAGTTGTTTTTTGTGTGTAGAAACAAAACTGCCTTACGTATTTATATTCAACGAAATCACTTGTTTTCTCTCCAAATAATACTTGGTTATGTGAATTAATGAACCATGCATTCCATACACGCAGTGATAATATGGGTATGTATGTGTATCTCTCATGTACATCGCTTTTCGTCACGCTGTAATATACAGTTTTTTTTCTTTCCTTTTCATTCTTTGTTCGATATAACGAAAAAGAACGTGTACATTTATACAAGGTAATTTCTTTTACTGGGTATTTTTTTTTTCTCTTTTGTTAGGTGAGCGTCTTTACAATTATAAGTTAATAATTTCGTATGAATGATATCGTTTTAATATTTCTCATATTTGCTTTGCTTGTTTGTATTCACCTTCTGTTTTTTTTTATCGTTCTTTTAGTATAGATTGAGGGTGAGGATGAGAATAAGAAGAAAAAGAAAAAGAAATATGAATATCAATGACTCGATTTAAACGAAGAATAAACGTAATAAAACATACTTAAAAAAATGAAATAAAATAAAGATGTAGTATTGCTGAATTTGTAATTTTTTATTATTGTTAGGTAAAAAAAGGCATAATTGCATTCTGTTTTATAAGCCGTGATAGTATTTCTTCTGCTCGGTGGTTAACTGCTCTTTCTTTATATTTTTGTACAATATGTACATCTTAATTTGATACCATATAGAGGTTTATTTGTGTCTTTGAATGAAGCAAAAAAGAGTTTTCATTATTAGCAACGGATGATCTTGATCGTTATCTATTCAATTAACATGAACACACTATTCCAACCTATTTCTTCTTAAAATGTTTTCCAGAGATGGTTGATCAGTTTATTGAAGCACAAGATCATTGTCTATTCAATCACCAAGAGAATCACCGATTAATGTCTTTAGACATTGTTCATCAGTTTTTGTTAAACACCGTGGTTCACTACCCTAAAAAATTATGGGTGGTATGCATGCTCTGAAAATTCGTATTTTTGTTTGACTTGATATACATTGTGTTCGATCATGAGAGTCAACAACTGCATGTAGTTGTTGTTTCTATTTTCTGAGCGCACCACAAATCTTATAAGTGGTAGGTCAAAGTAATGCCTTCAACTTCAGCTTGTTCTAGGATGCGTCTCATACCATAATCGATATTGAAGTTTTGATATTCTAATAATCCGTATGCGCGGCACACGCTCCATAAAGCTTCATGGTTAAATGAATCAATACATCTCTATTTTTGTTCTGTATATTAAGAAAATATTGTCTCATGGAATCTGTAAGTATAAAACTAATCTTCGATATAACAAATAGATGTAATTCGAATAATAAAAAATGTTCTCATAATGAAAATCAGCCTTCTTGTTGGAAAGAATAAGAATAAATTTTCCTTCGTCCTCTTTCGGTAATAATATGTGAAATAGACTGCTTTTTTTTACGAAAAGAATAAGCAGGCTGTTCACTGCATGCAAATGTTAATAGTATTTATATAGAATATGAGACGTAAAAGAATTTAATTCTGCACTTTCAAGTGTTTGTCTCGCCTTGATCATGCCTTCATTTTATTCGAGAATTTTCTCGTTAAAATTTGAAAAGATGCTTGCTAGAACTCGAAACCTTAACATAGTTTCGATGTAAAAAAAAAGAATGAAAGAAGAAAACAAGCATAATATTATCTAATACATCTGCTATATAAGTTTCTCTGTATTTATATTTTCAATACAAAGTTTTCATAGGGAAAATTTTCGAGAGTTTAATTCTAATCCTATCATACTCGTCAAGCATTTTCTTGAACTAATATCCTGGTAGCAATCAGATGAAATCAGAAGACAGTATCTATGAAAAATGTAAGAAATAATGTAGATCGAAGTGAAATGATTAAGTCAGTCTACATTGTATCTGAAGAATATAGACAAAGAGAAAATATTATCATTTATTAAAAACTTTTAATTTTGATAATGAACGTTTTGGATAAATTCAAACAAACCAATTTACGAGAATAATATGACAAATAATTCTAACGACATTACAACACTGTCAAGTCTAGAATTAAAGAACAAATTCCATTTGTTGTGCTCTATATTCATTTAGTAGACATAGTTTCATTCCAAAATGACGATCACAGCATATTGAATTAAAGGAATCGATAGAACTATATGCAGTCTATGTAAAAGTTCGTCAGAAAAAAAAGGGTGAATAATTATTTAACAACTTGAGCGATTTCTAAAGTTTTTCTACACTCTAATAGTTGTGATAGTAGCCTAATTTGAATCAGATTGTTATCAAGAAAAGACAGTAAATCGAATTTGATAAACAAACTCTTACTAAATCATTGTTTTTTTTAGAATATGTTGTAATAAAATACTTTTTAATATAAAAAATCTAATTATTCATGATTAAAATAGCTCGAAATAATGTTTGTTCATGATATTCTTCTTATTTATGATTATATCCATATTAGAATATTACAGGTAGACTTTGGATCTCTGACAACGATAGATGCTGGTGGTAGATGATTTTTTAACCATTGTATATAATTATCTTTATCGGTATTATAATATTCGATATAATTATCTTCAACTAATGTTGTTAATTCAATATAATCATCATCTTTACATCGAACATTTAATGATCGAAGTTTAAACATATTTTTAACAAGAGAAAGAATACATTCACGATTATAAATCAGAATAGATAATTTTTCACATTGAATACCCAATGATGAACGACTCAATAAAATACAATCTTGTTCATTAAAATAATGATTAATATCTCGTAGATTTAATTCATAAACAGATATATTAGTATATTTGAATAATGATGTTTGTAATGGTATTGATTGATGTTGATTTATACTTAATTTTTTCAAATGTGATGCTCGATTAAGTAATGCTTGAACTTGTGATTGAAAACTATTCATATGAAATAGTATTTTAAGTGATATTAATCGATTTAAATTTGGAATAATAGTCCAAAATTGTTCATCTATAGGAAGATGAATACAAAGATGATGAAGTTTAGATAAACGAATGTATGATGGAATTGTTTGATTTAAAGATGTCGAATAGATTATATTAGTTATATTATTATAAAAATCTTGTTGATCATCATCCGAACATGTCGATTGATATGTAACAGGAAGATTTTCTTCATAATTATTAGGTAAAGTATGAAGATAAATTGTTCTTTCCCATGTAAGACAACGAACAAACCATTTATGTTCATCAATCCAAAATGAACTACGAAATGAATTGATTAAATTATCAATTCGTAATTGAATATTTTGACCCAAAGAACATGTCATTTTCATTTTTAATTTAAAAATTTCAAGCTGAGGTAAATTATTACGAATAATTTCTTCCCATTGATTCCCATCGACTAATTCAGATGATAGATCTACATTTAAACGACGTAGATTAGGTATATTTTGTAATAAATTACTCATATTTGAAGCATTACATGTGAAGAGAGAATTAATATTCAAATCAATTAACATTGGAAGAGGAGAGGGAATATAATTATTATCAATAAAAGATTGTACAGATATCGAAAGAGATTTAAGATTAGGTGTATATTCCAATAATCGATCTATTTGATCTAATTTAATTTGAAGTCTTTCGATAGATAAATATTCGAGAGATAAAGAAATTTTTGTTGGGATACAAAATAAATGTTGTCCTTTAATTGCAATACCAATTGTACAATGTATAAGTTTTGGTAGACACCAAATATGATTAATAATTAATTGAAAATCAACTTGATTATTTTGAAATAAACAATAGAAAAGGTTTAAATGAGTAAGATTATAAAGATGATGACATTCTTCAAGAATTTTCATTAATGTTTCATATGAACGAAGATCAAATAGTGAAATAGATTGTAATTGAGTAAATTGATGGAATGATGGCATGGAAGAAAGAAATAGTTCTATTTCTATTGGAGTTTCTTCATTGTTTGAAAGATGAAGATTAATAATATAATCTGCCATTTGTGGTAAATGTTGTTGACATATTGTATCGAAATCACGTTTTGATACAGAATTAAATTTGAAAGAACAATTTAAAAATCGTTCGTGAAGAAGAAAATTAAAGCGAATATTGAGACCATAGAATGTACGAAGAAGGTCAACACCATTGAAATAATTGAATATATCAAATAAAATTTCATTGGGTAGCAATTCTAAACTCATCGTATCTTCTTTTTTAACTTACAGCTTTTTTTTTTGTTCGAAATAGAATCAAGTATATGAAGTAGATTATATAAGGTAAGTAAAGAATACAAAATTACAGTCTGTTTTTCTTGCTTCCTACATATTGAGATATGACTCAACTATATAAATAGTACATGGTTGGAAAGAAACAAACATACGTCATGACTGAAATTACCGATTATTTTTATATGTAGTTACCTAGGAGATATTTCATTGACGTCGAAAAGATTTGATAAATACAATTCGATAAAAAAATATTGAATGGCATGTGTGATACTCTAATGATGAACATTATTATTTAAAGATGTCGCCACATCAACTCTCACCCTCATTTTATGTTGAATAGAAAAAGAGAAATAATTGTTAAACAGCTCCATTATGTTGCACACTTGAATCTCAGAGACATAAATGCGTCTATTATCAGTACTTCTATGAATAAAACATCTTATTTTAATTAATTAGTTTATCATTAAGTCGATTGATCATCCTCACAGACTCACTCATTCGAGCCCATGGACTATTAAGCAATAATTATAAACGTCGTACCGGATTTTCGGTTTATCCGCAGGTAGTTACTGGAAAATCAAATTATGAAATTTCGATCTGAAATTTTCCCAATAGATAAGTCTAGTGACCCTTATTATACTCAGGGAATTTTAGCCGAACCAAATGCTTTTTTCTCCATATTTGGACTTTCAAAAACTAGTCACTCATCACATAAATTGTGTTCACTTGAATATAAAATATTTCGGGAAAGGAATATTCTAAAGAACATTACATTTATCTTATGACAAAATGGCTATAAATGTTGCTTAATAGACCATAGGAAAGTATCGTTTTACAGTTTTCTTAATCTCATTGAGATCTCTTAATAACTAAAATATGGGCTCCAGTGGTATCTGACAGTTGGATATGTTTGCTTGTGAGCCTCGGAATTTTAATGGCTTCCGAAAGAATTTGATTGAGTGATATCGACCTGAGCATCAGTAAAAACTGTGATTGACTTCACTCTGCGTGCACGAAAATCAATCAAGTGCTGTAAATAATTCAATGTTATTCGCTCGATTTATCCATGTTGAACACATGCATACTGTATAAGAGAACCAAGCAAGTGAATATTGGATTCATTGTTTTTTTTCTGTAAGATTCAAGAAATATTCTGAACTATAGATAACCTACTAAGGCTGATGACTTCTCACTTGTCATCACCATTGAGCAACAGAAGGTGGCCATTCGTTGTCTATTCCACATCTTCCAAGCAATCGAAAGAAAAGATCTGACACTGGATATGCATGAGCAGATTGAAATATTACCGTATGCGTTATAGATCATTGCCATGAATATTATACTCTAAAAGTGTACTAACAAACTCGAATAAATGATAGAATTAATCAGCGTTTCAAACGTTAATCTTTATATGATTTTTACAGAGATCTGAGGAATGGATCCTGTATTTCTATTCTGTAATGTTCACATTAACACATTAGACACAGTTCAGTTTTCTTAAGAAATTTTTGCAAGATGTCATTTTCATGAGTAGTTCACTTCTACTAAATGCACTGAATCACTTTTTCGTACTACTACTATTACAATATTTTACTATTTTCTGGTAATGCTTAGTCTTGATAAATCATTCAGCTTATTTCAATAAATAATGTGAAATATGTTATATTCATCTGTCTTTTAACCAAAAATATATGGTGCATAACAGTACTTAGAGTATACCAAAAGTTCGTGACCCGATGTTTAATATTTTATTATGGGGAATATGTAGCATCATATCTCGTCTTTAATAATCAATAGAGCTGCTCTATCTTAAATTTAGTTCTGGCATTCTGCAAGACTAAGTATAGAATTTAGCGACTATGCTAATATTTAACTATTCATTGTCCAATGTTCAAGTATATTCTGAAATTGTTCATATTTCCTATTGGTCACTTTCTCCCGTTACATTTAATGACGTCATGATCGAGAATATTACCTTTCGATAGTATATATAAATGAGAGGTTGTTCACTGTCAGCTCATTTGTACCGCACCTGACTTCAGGTCGTAATAAAAATTGATTTCAATTGCAAAACAAGTTATGAAATGTATCTGATGAATTTAATCAATACTATATGAAAATTCGAGATATTTTCGGAATAAATTCAAAAACAATCTTCGGCAAACTTACAAAAGCATTGGGACTTGATGTTCCATCATACTTGATGATTGCAAATTGGGAAAAACGTTTTCGTGAAGGAAGAGAAGATGTCAGTAATGATCCTCGATCTGGTCGTCTGATTTCAGTCCTTACAGTTGAAAATATTGAATGTGTTCGACAAGTTGTCGCAGATGATCTCCACTCAACTTATGAAGATATTATTGTTAAGACTGATTTATCGTGGGTTACAATAGAACGAATTATCTATGATCATCTAAAGATGAGAAAAGTTGTATCGCGTTGGGTTGCTCACCATCTTACTAATGAACAAAAACAGAAACGACTTAGAATATGTCCTCAAAATTTAGAGAAATTCAGGAACGGAACATGGTGATTATGTGATACTATCACCGGCGATAAGACGTGGATTTGTCACAGATAGAATGGTCGGAAGTCAAGTAATTCTACCTGGGTTGGTGAAGATGAATCACCAAGGACCATTGCTTATTGAAATAGATATGAACCTAAAATATTTTTTTGTCTATTCTTTAAATTCACTGGTTCTGTCCTTATACATAGAGTAGATAAAGGCAAGACTATCAATTACAACTACTATATTGAAAATTGTCTCATACCTGTTATCAATGAAATAAGAAAAAAAGAAAAATCATCACTCAAAAAATATAAACTGCTTTATGATAATAGTAATCCATATATTCATCAAGATGCTGTTAAATATCTACCCACGTCGAAGATTCCGGCCTCCGCAACCACAGCAGAATTATCTCGTGAAAGTTCGGAAAAAACCGGAAAAGATACCGTTTCCTGCATCAACATTTTAAAGACGTTCTCAAAATAATGAATCTCAAAAATTCTTTACAATCAGATGCAATATTCAAAAATGTCTTTTTCATAGTCAAAAGTCTCTTGAACATCCATTAAGACGTTTCACCGATCTACTCTAGTAAGTAGTAATGATACTTTCGATAAGGGCCAGAAGTCCCATCGAGACTTCTCAATAATCTGCTCCGCGCAGTGCTTGTTACGCCTCCGCTAGGACGCAAAACTCTCATTGAGCCTCCATGATGTCTGATTTAGACATTTCGATGATCTGCTCTCCTGAGTAGTGATCGTACCACCGATTTGAGCCAAAAGCTTCATTGACGATCAAAAAGATCTCCATAAGACTTTTCGATGATCTGATGTGCTGAGTAGTAAGCACACCACTACTTGAACAAAAACGTCTCATTGAGAGTTCTCGATGATTCGCTTTGCTGTGTAGTTGTCATACCTCTAGTACGAGGTAAGAGTGTTATTAAGAGTCCACACTATCTCATGGCGTTCTCTTAATGGTATGATGCAACGAGTAGTAATCATACCTTCGATAGAAGGTAAAATTCCATTAATGCTTCTCAATGATTTAAACTAATTGATATCGTACCTCCGGCAGAAGGTAAAAATCTCATTGATGCTTTTCAATGATCTAAATCAATAAATATCAAATCTTTGATACGAAATAAAAGTCTCATTGAGCCTTTTCAATGATATCTTTCTATAACTCTTAACTATACCTCCTAAACGAAATAAGAGTCTAATTGAAGATTCCCAATGATCTCAACTAATTCATATCATGGCTCGGATAAAATGTAGAAGTTTCTTTGAGACTTCTCTAAAACATGAGCTAATGAATATTAATCATATCTTCATAAGAACCCGAGAGTCTAATTAAGACTTCTCACAGACCTAAACTAATGTGTAATAATCATAACCCTCATATGAGTTAAAAGTTTCAACGATCCTATTCAATCAGGAACTCTAGTAACCAAGTCTAGTATTTACGTGACCAGGCTAATCAACCTATTTTACAAATAGTGTATAATCGAGTGTGAAGTTAAGCGTGGCGCTTAGGAAACCAAACCTTTCCTGAAACACAAATCATACCGAAAATATATGGAAAACTGCATTCTCAATATCTAACACTCACTTCCAGATGTAGACTAAAATAGTCAAACCAGAACGCTCGGTAGATAGTCAATCTAAAGCCTCAATGCGACATCTCAATACTACAGACGACCTTCACGAAAAAATTTTCTTTATTTCTCAACCTTATGTATACAAGATAATCTATCCTTACACTTTGCGTTTTGGCTAAGTTGAAAAGAGACCCCACATGTTTTTTGTCTCTTTAAAATGCTTAAAAAAATCCTACCTGAATTGTTTTTCATACAAAAATATTGGGTTGGTAAGAAATTTTTTGCGTTTTTTTTGAAAATTTCCTAGAGCAGCCGAGAAAGTTCTAGAATATTCCTTATTAAGAGTATATATAGGTAGTATGAATACCGTTTAAATAGCAGTAAAATTATCGAAATGGAAATTGATCTTGAATCAGAAATGAAGTTATCTCGTAGAGAGCTTCGAGTGCTTTTGCTTCACGAGTTTCGCTTGGGTCGCAAAGCAACGGAAGCAACAAGCAACATATGTGGTACGATAGGCAAGGATGTACTCTCCATCCGTACAGCACAACATTGGTTTCATCGATTTAAGAATGGCAACTTCGAACTCGATGATTTACCCCATACTGGAAGACCACTGGAAGTGGATATGGATCTTTTAAAGCAGCTTATCGAACAAGATCCTCGATTGACTACAAGGTATGTAGCAGAGCGACTTGGATGCTCTCACATTGCAGTAGAAACACATCTGCACGAATTAGGCAAAACTTGGGAATATGGAGTTTGGATACCCCATGAATTATCACCGCTTCAGCTGCAGCAGAGGGTTGATGCTTGTATGGAATTATTAACTTCTCATCGCAACTATCAATGGCTTCACAATCTTATTACTGATGATGAGAAGTGGGTGTTGTATATTAACTACGAGTACCATCGACAATGGCTCAGCGCTGGTCAAACAGGTGTAGCAACGCCTAAACCTGATCTACACCCCAAGAAGGTGATGCTGAGCGTGTGGTGGGGCGTCAAAGGAATCATTCACTGGGAAATTCTTCCTGATGGTTGTAGCATCACTGCTGATCTCTACTGTCAACAATTGGATCGGGTTGCAGCAAAACTCAAAGGGAAGCAAGATCGTATTTACTTTTTGCACGACAATGCCAGACCCCACGTAGCAAAGTCGACCCGCCAAAAGTTATTGAGTCTCGGATGGATCACTGTTCCCCATCCGCCTTACTCTCCAGACTTGGCTCCAACAGACTACCATCTGTACCGTTCTCTCTCTGATTATTTAAGGGAGAAAAAATTCAACGATGAGAGCCATATCAAAATGGATCTCCTCAACTTCTTCAACCAAAAGTCTAAAGACTTTTACGAACACGGGATTCTTTCTCTACCACAGCGATGGCAACAAGTCATAGATAGTGATGCAGCATATATTAATGATTGATAGTTGTGTTCTTGTATTAGAAAGAAAAAAATAAAATTTTTGAAAAAAACGCAAAAAATTTCTTACCAACCCAATACTACCAACAGAGATATATACAGCTGTAATCAAAAAACAACTTGCACAAAAATTTTATTTTCTTAAAAAAAAAGATTTTTTTCAATTATTTTTTTAAACACTTATATATAGGGGTAAAAGAGCTTGTAATTCTTCACCACCTTATATACAAAAGTTTTAAAAAATACTTGAAAAAAAAAACTTTTTTTATTTTAAGAAAAAAATTTTTTGTGCAAGTTTTTTTTGATCACAGCTGTATTAAATACAAAGTATTTATTATTTTTAAAATTTCAAAACATATTCTTAATAATCGTTTCATCTTATTTAAAAAAACAAACAAACGTTTTTCTTCATTTTTATGTATGTTCAATAGAAATGAACCACTGGAGAATATCAACAGTCTTATATTAAATTAGGTGTCGCTATTGCATGTCCTAGAAAAAAACCATTACTAAGCAGTTACAAAAGACTGGGAATCATGTCGTCCGTCCTAGACGATACGTGCATTCATCAATTGAATTGCATTAGCGTAACAAAAGTACGTCTAGGAAATAAAAATGTAGTAATATTAATGATCTTTAGATATGATTTCAACCATAGGAATATATGTGATATGATCAGAGACTTTTTTCATAAATTATACAAATGGATAAGTTTAAGCTAGGTACTACCATGCAATTTTGCACTAGTATACTCATGATATGATGTTGACTTGAAATTGTATTAATGACTCTATTTGAATAAAACCCGCTTCATGCTTAATATTGTTGTATTAAATACTTGCGAGTGCGCATCTTTTCTATTACTGATTTTAATTTTTTTATCTGTGGACTAGTCTGAATGAGCTAGTAAGACAGGCATAAACCATGATAGATTTTTTACATAATCTAGACTAGTCCAGACGTGATTCTGAGACATCTATTGTAATCAAAGACTATAAGGATAATGGATTGTTCGGACGCTTAAGATTAGTCAGACCTTCTTTACTTCGATCAATAGAATGGACTACCACATAGACCGCTGTCATTCTGCTCTGCAGACTACATGATCGGACGCCCATCTGCAGTAGCGTCCGAATATGTCATCATGACGCCATGACGATAGTGAAGATGGACGGGTTATAAGTTCGAATCTATCTTTCAGCTTCTTTTTTTTAAACTTCTTGCCTAGTGCGGACTAGTCCGACAATAACTCGACCACATATGACTAGATGCAAGGACGATCTGGACTAGTCTTGACGTATCTGAAAGACGTTTTAGAAAAACGTGACTAGTCAGGACGGGTTGGAGAGACGTTTAAGACTAGACCTGACGCATATTATGCACATTCCGAACTAGTCATGTCGGTCGTCTTCAACAATTTTTTACTTGCCTGGGCTTGTACTTGTACTTAAAAAAAAGTACTTGGTACTTATACTTTTACTTGAAAAAGTACAAAAAGTACAAGTACAAATACTTTCGTCCGACCTCTGATATATGTAAACTCGCACGTTTTTAAAAAAATTGTTCAGTATTGTCAATGAATCAGTAAATGATCAATAATACAACCAAATAACCGAAGAAAAAACATTTTCATAGATTTCACATCGAAGAAAATGAGTTCGTTAAACAGTTTTAATATCTAATGTTGTAATCTGAAGAACATTTTTTGACTGAGAGTTTTTGAATTGCATAAAACGATAATATTTTTGTATAATTTGTTCTAATATAATTGATTCTTGCCATTTTTGTTCGAAAAACAAATGCTTTTATTGTAATAATATTAGTTCAGTAGTAGTTTGATTAATATCAACTATTATATTAAGTGTTCTAACAATTACAAGTATTTTTTTTTCATAATGAATATCAGTTTTTCTGATAACAATGCTTTCTTCACACCGAAGAAGAATGAATATTGTTACATAATTTGTGTTGAGTTAGTAAATTGTGCATAAATTTCTATGTATAGACAAAGGTTTAAAGTCCTTCAGTATAATATTTGTTAAATATTTCTAATGAATCTATTCAAAATAGATATATTTATGCAAGGGGGAAAAAGCGGATCCTAGATCCTTGGATCCTATGGATCCTACTGAATCCTATGGATTCTACTGGATCCTGGTGGATCCTATTGGATCCTATTGGATCCTGGTGGATCC
>JAJEKB010015230.1:0-12566 GCA_022393335.1 Macrotrachela quadricornifera
TTTTTTGATGTGAACTAAAAAGACAAGGCGAGTGAAGAATGCGTCTAATAGAAGAGAAAAACTGGAAACGGCTGACGAACAAAGATATTCACGTAGGAGAAATGTATTCATAAGCCAGTATATCTATATTTCTAAGCATTATAAATGTGACCATTGACATATTATATGTTTTCCAGAATAATGCACTAATAATGTGAATTAGAAACATGCTTATTTACCGTCGGTAGTGATTCTGCAAGATAATCGAGCCATCTTTCTAACTTTTTCTCTCTGTATTCCTTTCTGTTAGTTATTTATCAAGTAAATCTCATTTTAACCGATAAGATATGCTGAGAGACTTGTGCAATGCATGTAATTAGTTTTTAAATTTTAGCAATAAATACAGGATAGTCAATTCCTATCAGAATTCTATCATACACACTCGTCAAAAATAGGCGCCATGACGTAAGCTATATTTAGATAATGTTTTCTCCAATGAATTTTTGTCTTAAAAATCTTGTTTAGTTGATCAGAGAGGATCTCAAATCTTGAGAGTGAGGGTTTTGTATGGAAGAATTTTTGGCTGGAGGCCCAAATTGTAAAAAGATTTTTGGATTTCTAGACAACGTCCCGGATTGTTGAATAATGTTTGAATTTCTAGGAAAGTTCTTACAAATTCATTTTCGATTTAGTAATTCACAGTTTTGAAGAAATAGACTACAGATTAAGATCAGTCGAAGCCGAAAACCTTTAACCAAACTTTACAAAAATTGTTACCTTCTCAAAAAGGTCATACGAAATTTTTCGAAGAACTGATTATGTCATGTTAGAATTGCTGTTTTCCATGGAAATACTAACTTTTACTGTTCAGAAAATAACCATTAAGGAAAAATCGTCAATGCAGTTTTATGTACTGATTCTAAATATGATATTTATATTGAGTAAAAATATCTCTGAACCGAGAAAAATGAAAATTATCTGAAGAATTATAGTTTTTCGAAAATCTGCTGTAGTGGTAGTGAACACATGGGAGAACATTCTGGCAAAGTTAAAAGAAGTTTCAAATTCAGGGTTAGAAGAAGCTCTTATTTAACTAACATAGTGCTTTGGAAAAGAGTTGAAAAAAAGAAAATATTTTTCCTTAGAATTGTTCAGTAGTAATTGATCATTGTTTTAATAATGTGTGTTGTATGGAGAGCGTTATCCTCTTCACTTCACGTCAATTATGTAGAAAACAGAGCACTATTTGAATCTTGTAAAAGTACAATTTCAACTTTCCACGTAATGTCCACTTAGTTGCCTGCCGTGTGCTGCAAATTGAAGTATGAAGCTTTTCGAAAACTATGATACAAAGACTTGACTAAGTATGCTGTGACTAAATTTTGCACAAAAAAATTTAATGGATAGTTCGATAGACGCTTTCGTCGAAAGACTTAATAACAAAGATTATCAGAGAAGAGGAGAACAACATAGAAATAGACAAGTCCCTCTGCAGTTTTCAGACTACAACCTTTGAATTATGTTATTTTCATCGTTCAAACGAAGTAATGCAAATCTTCGAGTAATTGAACAAATCGTAATTCATATATCTAAAAGAATATTTTCAGTTCTAAACCATATAATTCATTACTGTGGATAAAACCAACTAAACCCTGTTATGATCGAAAATCTTTTTTAGATTGATACTCATATCTGAAAACAGATCTTCTTTCTTAAAGTAAAAATATAATGAGCAATCAGACATCGAGCAGCGCGTCTGTGTCGTTCGAGACAGTCAAACCTTATCTTCTTTCTTCGATAAGCATTATGTACATCATTACAGGTACGGCAAGTTTTCTTTTTAACATTCTACTTTTCACTCGTCCAACTGTCTGGCGTCAATCGCCTTGCATACCGTATTTACTTGCGTCAACGGTAGCCAACATCCCGGGTATATATACTACTATTTTAACACGTGCTCTCGCAGGATTTCAAATTATGCCTACCTATAGTTCTCGATTGGTATGCAAACTGGTCGCCTATTTGTCAAATACATCTTATGCAGGTTCGACATGGTTTATGGCTGCCTGTTGCTGGGAACGTTATTTATCATCATCGAGTGTTGTTTCGACACGAAACATGAGCAATATGCGTACCACGCGATGCGTAATATTTTTGATAACTTTTATCGTATTGATTGCTTATGTGGGTAAGTTGTATTGCTACGAAATAGGTATCACGCTGACTGCATCATCATGCTCAAATAAGGACGCAATCTGTGATACTGTAGATGTTTGTATCACTCTTTCCATTCAATTCATTCTACCAATCATATTCTTATTGTACTTTGGTATTGCAACATTTCTCAATGTCCGACGATTTTCACGACAACACCAGACGAATAAAAATAGTGTGACTTCTGTCACAAACAGAAGAATCATCACGAGAAAGGAACTAAGCATTCTACGTGTAGTACTCATACAAGTAAGCATCTTGGTCATATGTTCATTGCCTCTTATTATCTTCAGAATCTACCAACTCATTCCTTTAACATTTGTCAAGAGTGCTAGTCAAAAATCAATGGAAAGTTTTGTATTTAGTATGTTACTGCTTCTTAGTAATGTTGACAAAGTATTTTCATTTTACATTTACACATTGGCCAGTTCTCATTTTCGCAAAGAACTGAACCGACTTGTTCGTCTAATTTGTTCTTGCAATCGTGTTATGCCTTTTATCTAAAATCCCATAATCTTTTTATCTGTATATCTTTGTAACATTAGTTTCGTCATTTATTTTGTTTTGTTCGTGCATCATTAGTTGACTCCTCTTGCAGTAAACTCACTCAATTTTCATTTGAAATTTCAGTTTCATTTTTATTTATTTTTTGATAGATTCTATCGTTCGTCTGTATTTGCCTCTTTTCTATTGTACTACGTATGTGCCCGTGAATTTTCCTATCTATATACTAACTTTCTTTTGTGGATTTTTCTTTCGTTAATAAATGTGCAACAGTCATACAGTGACTGCGTAATAAAGCAATAAAAATCAACAAATAATTCTCACTTCTGCAGTATTGATTTACATAAAAGACCTTGAGTTCCATGAAATAATGCAGAATTTTCTGGTTTCACTGGAATCATTTGGTCGAAACATGATGATGTTTAAGTTATAGAATACTAAGTATATTCAACTTCGATGAATCTTCGTCATTTAATCAGTTTGATACTCTTTTTTCCAGTGAGCACTGGCAAGTTAACCATAATTAGTTTTACACGTTGGCTTATCTCCTGACCACATGAAAACATTAGAAAAATTTAATACAAAGAAATTATTTTGGGCAGAGGGTGAGTATGATAATAATAAATAATAAACAAGACAAAAATAATCCTTGATTTTATTTGTTCGCTAAGCTGAAGAATAAGAATGGGTCGAAAAAATTACGGCGCATTTCGACTTTGCTTTAGGATCTCATCAGATAGTTTTGACTTCGTAACTATCTTAAATGATTTAGATACGATTACAGAGAAGTTGTACATTAGACATATGACCAAGAAACTTTTTTATATGGCTTAAGACTTCAATATATGTTTGCGGAATAATATGGTAAAATATCGATCGAAAAATCAACTGTGTACGTTATTTGACAATAAGGACAAATAAAATAATAATGGACAGCTGAAATAGAACTGAAAGAAATTGAAGCTTAGAGATATAGTATTTTAATAAAAGTAAGTTTTGTAATAAGAAAGTTAGTATATGGATAAAAATGCAACATATAATTTCCAATGGGCCACATAACTCATGTATAGCTATTCAGTTTTAGAGCTATAGTCTGACGAATTTTTGGATATAATGATGCATTGCCGTTGACTCTATGTTGGTAATGATGAATTCTCAGTCAAAGAAAATAGTGTTATGAAGCTTCCTATTTTAAGTAATATCAAACTTCAAATATCTACAAAAATCACTCTAACCAACTTCGAAGATTATGAAAATTATCTTGTTCGCATTTGAGATCGTTTTTGATCAGAATTAGATTGTTCTTTCTGGAAAATCTCCAAGTATAAAATCTTCTATGATGAAATCGATCATAACTTAGAAAATCGTCAGAATGGTTACTAACAGTCTGAGTTTATTAGTACATTCAGATACATCATCTGCAGGTGGTCATGCATTGTTTAGTGCTTATTTCAACGAATATAATTCACAGGAAGATATCGTCCTTTCGCGAGAGTAAATTCTTTGCTTTCTAAACCATCATACACGATGACTGTATATCAAATATTCTTTTTAAAAATATTTTAATGATGTGTGGCTTATAATAACGATTTATGTTGCAAAATATGTAAATGCTAATGCGGAAAAGCTGCGACGCATGTTTGTCAATCATGAAGGAAAGATCAAAGTAACTATTGAACAGATGCGACCTGATCCAGAGTAAATGACTGATGAATCTGTTTTCGTTATTATAAAAATTGTTATCTACTATTCAATAGTGTTTAAATTTTCTTAAAAAAGACTACAGGAATATTGAAATTTATGCCATAGAAATGTCTCTTGTTTCAGTAGTTTTCGAAGTTTCTACAGAATTTAAAATTATGAATTTTATTTCTTATTTTCTCGACGTTCACATGAAAAGTTGTCATTTTGCGTAGCGGCGATCTCGTGAACAGAAAGTAGTAAATTATTCGTTGGAACGCGAGATTAAAGTATCAAGATCGAACCATGACCACCCATTTTCTGATTTTCAATAGAAAGTTCCGTTTCGTCCCAGGGAGCGTAACAGAATGACGATTTTTAGAGAACTTTCAGATAATTAAAAGATGAATTTAGAATGAAAATTTAGCGTTTAATTTATTTAAGTTAATGATTTGATCAATGCGACTTACAAACGATAATTAATGGATTGACAAACAAATTAAATTGATAGATGATTGGTTTCTAATATTTGTAGAGGTCAATAATTATAACATGTGAAATGTCTTTATTTGTTTTTTTAGTTTTTTTAGATTTTTATCTTACGCTGTTATCAAAAAAATTGAAACAACAAAATTTTGAATGTAACGATCAAATTTTAAAATTTTTCAAGTTTCTTATCTAGTTGTAACGAATTTATTTCATTCTCGACGTACGTACGCATTCAAACTTGGTGTTTTCTATTGTGGTGATCTCGAGAACGGATCAACAGAGGAACTTCTTTTCAACGTGAGGATAGAATTTCGAGATCGAATTTGTACCATTTCTTCTTTGATCGTCAATAAGAGTTCTCGTTCGACCACAGAAAGTGCTACAAAAAGACGACTTTTAACATGAACTTTCTGTTTTACAGTGTTTGAAACAATTAAAACGAAAACAAGACAAAAAGTTCGACGCCATCCCCTCTATGTAACATATTTTTCTATATGACAGCTGTGAATGAATATATCTGATGATAGATGATAAATCAGACAAATAATTAGAGCAACAATTGATAGTGATCACTAAAAGTAAGTTGATAAGTATCGATAGAATTCTCATAGTGATGAGTTTCGCTATGTCTGCATTTTGAATTTCTTCTCATTTGATCGAAATCTTACATTTCTCGACAACATTTACAGATAGGAAATATGATCCGATAAATCCAAAAGAGCTTGTCGAATGCCTGCTTCGTTCGTGTTGTTTATTAATTTGTTATCAAAACACAAAAACTTTATTAATGAAATTGACTGATGTTTCGCTTCAGTTATTTTTGAAGTGATGGGAATACATTTTATCAATAGAAGAGATACAAACCATTGGGTGTCTGCGAATAGGGATGAAAATAGATATGGGAGAGATGAAGAAGAAATGAAGATGATCACTTTGTTATTTTTTAAGGCATCAGCAAGATACTGAGCTCCGGTAGAGCTTATTTGATTACCCTTAAGATCCAGCCAAGTGATTGTCTGTGAAGGAAGATCAAGATGAATATGTGAGAGATGAAAATGTGATGAGAATGATCACCATATTATCTTGTAGTACATCAGCAAAATATTGGGCTCCAGCATCTCCAATGTGATTCCTTCTGAGATTTAGCTGAATGAGTGTCTGTGAAGAGAGATGAAGATAGGTATGAGAGAGAGTTGAAGAAGAGATAAGGATGATTACCTTGTTGTCTCGTAATGTAGCAGCAAGATATTCGGCTCCAGAATCTCCGACTTCATTTTGCCAAAGGTTCAGCACAGTAAGTGTCTATTAGTAGAAATGAAGAAACATATGAGAGAAATGAAAAAGAAAATGAAAATGATTACCTCATTGTATCGTAATGCATCAGCAAGATATTGAGCACCACCATCCCCGATTTGATTACAGTAAAGGTATAGCTTAACGAGTGTCTGTGAATATATATGAAGATAGGTATAAGTGAGATGAAGAGGAAATGAAAATGATCACCTTGTTATTTCGTAATACATCAGCGATATATTGGGCTCCAGTATCTTCGATTTTATTCCATCCAAGGTACAATGTGGTGAGTGTCTATGAATAGAAATGAAGATATGTATGAGAGACATAAAGAGAAAATGAAGATGATCACCTTATTATCTCGTAGTGCATCGGCGAGATATTGAGTTCCGGCATCTTGAATTTGATTATTAGTAAGGCGCAAGTCTATCAATGTCTGGAAATAGGGATAAAGATAGATATGAGTGATTTGAGATGAGATGAGAACGATTACTTTGTTATCTCGTAATCCAACAGCGAGATATTGAGCTCCAACAGGTCCAATTTCATTCTGATCAAGGTTCAGCAAAGTGAGTATCTATAAATAGAGAAGAAGATAAATATGAGAGGGATGAAAAGAAAATGATGATCACCTTGTTATCTCTTAATGCAGCGGCGACACATTGAGTTCCAACAGGACCAATCTTTTTGTACGTAAGAATCAGCTCGGTGATTATCTGAAAATACAGATGAAGATGAAACAGGATGAACATCTTGTTATCTTATAAAACATCCAGAATATGTCATGAAAAGTTAATTTTCTAGATTTTACATGTACTTTCAAGAACGTCTTAAATGTTTTTTAAGTTTTTTCAATCGTTCAGAGTTTCTCTCGTAATTTAACATATTCAAGAATCTTAAAAAGTTGGAGAAATTTTTAGAAACAATGAAGAATTCCAGTTTGTAGGAATTCAAAATGCATGTACCTGTATACTTCTATCCTGCTTCCTCGTATAAGAAAGAGGTAGAGAGATATGCGATAAACTTGAGACAAACACCTCTATTCAATGAAAAAGCTTAGTCTAATTATTTGATATTGATTAATAAATACTAAGTAACTAGACCAATGAATTATTTTTTGTTGACTAATTAAAATTGTCTGATTAACACGAAGTAATGCTATTGATTATATGATACTAATCAATGAGTACTTATCAATAATGTCTTTCATGCCTGTACCATCCTCGATTTCCGATACATTTGATAAAGGCGAAAAGGAGGACAAGACGGGATGGTGAGTCCAAATTTCTACTTCTATACTTCAACACTTCTTTTAGTTCATGTTTCAAAAAATGTCAATTTACATAAGGTTTTATTAAATTTTTAATTAGATTTTTGCGCATCACAATCAGATATATAGTTGAATAAAATCTTCCAAAACCAAACATAACTTAATTTTTAATGAAAAAACTTCTTTCAATTCGGTATAGTTTTGATGTTCATCCAACAACAAGATGTGCTTTTAGTCAAAATTAAGCTAGATTGAAAGGATTTTTTTATTAGAAATTAAATTATGCTTAATTTGGGAACATTCTAGTCAGTTATAGTTCTGATTACGATGGACAAAAATCCGATTAAAAAACTGATAAAATTTTATAAAATCTGACATTTTTCACTCAGTAGAGATATACATGAACACGCTATAAATACACTAAAAGGAGCTTTCAAAGCCCAACGAATCTATCATTAGAATATTTCTAAAAAATCTACACTCAAGGGTATCAATCTCATGAATATCATCGTACCAGAAGTCAAGAAGAAAAACACATGCGTATTCAATAACGGTGAAATATTTTCATGATACCTTAGTCATCTAACAGTCCGCATACTAAT
Source organism: Macrotrachela quadricornifera (assembly GCA_022393335.1). Lineage (NCBI taxonomy): Eukaryota > Metazoa > Rotifera > Eurotatoria > Philodinida > Philodinidae > Macrotrachela > Macrotrachela quadricornifera. The sequence goes on from JAJEKB010015230.1 coordinate 8,032, forward strand.
TCTACAAGAATCTCCTGTTACTCCTAAATTATACATATTTTTTCCCATAGAATTTTCTTATAGAATTTCCAGATTATATAAAGACTGTTCCAGAAAAGCTGAGGATTAGTTATTAATGATATTGTGCATATTTTTCTTTGACGTAGAGGGCTGAAATTTTTATTACATATATAGCTGCCTAAGATGTTTTCAACAAAATGTGCATAAATTTCCATATTTGATTTATACATATAGTTGTGTTAGGTAAAATGCTACAGAATGTTCCATCGATAGTCAACCATAATTCACACAGTATTCAAAAAGTTTAGTTCTCTATCAAGTCTCTAAATTTTTTTCCAGTAATCATTTTCCTAAAAAAAAATTTCACACCTATTGATAAGCGATGATGTTATAGTCACAATACTGAGAAGTAAAAATCAGTTCAAAGCAAAATGAAAAGTCAATCTGCATATGTAAAATGGTTATTTTGGTAAGAAATGCGTCATAATAGGTTTTGTAAAGAAAATTTTGCTCTACAAAATCGTATAATTCCTTTGTCAGATGTTGGCAAATAAAATGAATGTCTTGATTCAATCTCGAAAGAAATAGCCCTATCAAAAAAATCCGACATCTTCTTTTTTATGATAAATATTTTAGCATACAACATCATTATTTTTTAATGGAACGCGAAAAATCCTATAGCTTTTTAGTAATATGATCAGCAAATAATAGTTCTACAGAGTGTGATTTGAAAAAAAAATTTTGAATACGGTCTTATTTTTACTGATCTATAAGGAACGAATCCTGCATAAATCAAATTCTGGAATTTATGCACACCTTGTTGATGGAGTTCGCCACTAGTATTTAGTAGGTAAAGCACCGACATTATCAGAAATAAAATATCTTAGGCAGATATATATGTGAAAAAAATTTCATCCTTCTACGTCAAAGAAAAATATCATTAATAACTAATCCTCAGTTACTCTGAAATAGCCTTCATATAATCTGAATATTCTATAAGAAAGATTTATGAGGTAAACCATCTATTACCACCGTGATCAGGTCGTCGAGCTCTGTCGATTGGTGCATCTTTCACTCCAATCTATGATTAACAATTAATGAGAGTCTCTCATAAATAACAATTTTGCAGGAAATTGCTTCTTTTTTTCACGAAACTAGTTTTTCCCAAAGTTCAAATTCTATCATGTGTTGATTAGTGAGTAAAACAACAAGTAAAACTAGATAAAAATTTACATTTTTTGAGGTTTCTTCTTGTTGCTAACTCTCTCTCGGCTAACTTTTGTTGTTTTGTTACTTTATGAGGTGAATTCAAGAGATAACTCTTTTCTAATTCTATGTACTTTGTGTATAGAAGCATCTAGGTAAATCAAAGTAGTTTTCTGTTCTATTGGCCATGTAAAAGTAACAAATCAGTTTAAATAACTCACGCGAAATGAATGAGTGATCACTATTTTTCGAGTTTGTAATATATTTTGAAGATGCTAAAAATTAGATAGATGAAGTTTACCTGATATCGAGGATAGCAATCCACAATCTTCTTAAGTCGTGTACACAAGTTTCGTATGTATAATATAATATTGATATCATCAATATTGTCAAGAATTCGGTAAACTAGCTCCACCGGTAACTCATGAAGACCAGAAATACTATTCTTTGACATTGATGTAAATGGTTAACTTGTATGTTAATCTGAAAAATATATACATTTATAGTAGGTGTAATTAGAATTTTTTCGTTTGATTGCATTTAAAATTGTCTTGAATCATAAGTGTCATCCGATTGTATAATTATTTGTTCGCTCATACTATTATCAAATCACTAGACAGTGACAACAAACAACGAACTATTTACGCTCTCTAATTTCAGAACAAAACACCCATTTTATTGATGCAAGCACGAGCAGTGTCTTTCAGAATATTGCAATTGGAGAAAGAAGCTTCATAGGTATATGAATCATTGAGGAATTAGAAATTCTTATAGCCCTCTACCTCTATAACATTGAGAGACATAAATAAGATATAGACAACAATAAGATAGAACTAGAGATATATAAATAACAACTATAGTCACATTAAAATGACTTACTAAGCATCCACAAAGACATCTACTAGATTGTCTCTCTAGTCGCCATAAATACACTACATGGCTTTTCATCCAAGGATGTTCATCTCACTCACACTATGATAGCACACACTTAGATGAATAGCTCACGCACATTTACGAACAGCAAATCATTCCCACCATATGTCTCTCGTTTCTGACTGTCGATGTATTTTCTTCTGATTACTATCATAAGAGTACCATCATTCTCTTAACATACGTCTTAACATCTATATAACGATAAATAACGATTTTGCGGAAAATTCATTTTTCCTTGTATAAAAATTGCTTTTTACACAAATTCGAAATCCGTCATTGTATGAATTCTTATGATTGTAATTTGTATTTCATCGTAAAGGTGTTGATGAGAATCGAGGTTCTCATAATTTGTTATTTTTTCATATTATTTATCTACAATTATATATTATGTTGTCTATATTCAATTGGTCCAAAACATATGAAAATCATTAGTATTTTTTTATGTACATTCTCTCTCGAGTGAACTAATTAAAGACAATACATTTCTCTCTTGAGAAATCTTAATAAATAATTGGATAGAAAAGAAGTCATTAGTTTTTGTTTTTCTAATATAATAGAACCATTACCATGGAACTAACGAGATCTAGTGCAAAATACATGGCATTTTGTCACTAGTAAGCAGTTTTCAGATGTGGACATGAATTAACAACAACTGCAGCACTTCCGATTCCATTGTCGCTGTTCGTTAAAATTCATCAAAGTGCAAAGATCCGAAGCATTATTCGGCTTTCACAAACAAAGAATGATTTTCTAGCCGCTAGCACCTCCACATATAAACTTCCTATAGCTCTACTCTAATAGGTCGCATTGGCCAGTCAGTACCGGACAACTCGATGTTGATCCAATCCTTCTCCTTGCCCTGCATATTAGTATCTTATCTCCCTATTTTAGGCCAAGTAATTTTGCAATATTTTTATCACTTAAATTTTTAATGCTTTTCTAGAAATGGATGACCGTAAGAAAGTGATTGAATATCAGAATATCGAAAATTGAGGAACAAACGCCTGGGAATAGGTCAGTATATGATGTTATAGCATTGTGCAGATTATTTGCAGTTGATAGGTCTATCAATTCAGTCAATGTTTTTCAAATCAAACAGATATAACTTGTCGCTTTTGAGAAACACTAATCTGCTATCTCTGCATTTGCATACATCGTAATTTTCTCTTCTTATGATATTGCCATTTTCATCAGTAAATTTCAGTTGACGAAGGAGTTTCACATCTTTTTTCCCAGCTTCTAATTCCAATAAGAAATAGATGCCATCATCCGTATAGCATTTTTTAACAATGAGTTTATCTCTATAAACGATGGGCATAGTGATGGCACCAAGATTAGGAATCCAGCAGTCAGTGACCGTGAGTTTGGATATCTTTACTAAGGGAAACTGACTATAGTAGCAGATCCACACATCGTTTTCATTTACTACATTCATGCCATAGCAATCATCTATACTGTCCAATCCACAATGAGTAGGTTCATATTCGTATATCTTATTGCCACGATCATTCCACTTTATCAATCCAGAATTACCAATCCCGCTACCAAAATCCCAGCCCAAATTTCCAAATATACCTTCATCGAAGTATGACGTCCATATAAATCCATCCTTGTCAGTTTGAACGTCGTTAATCCCATCACCCAATAATATTTGAGAAAGCATATTCCCAGCCTTATCGAATATTCTTCCATTGTAATCCGTGGAACCATCATCATAGCGACTACACCTTGCAGACACAAGAAGAAAACGATCGCTCGGTAAAAGTTCCACAAAAGACCAATTGCCTTCTACAACGAGGCCTTCAATGGATATGAATTTTAAATCTTGTTTATGAACTTTCACCTCGTGTGAGTAGCTATTTTCCACATTCAAATGTAGTATTCTATAGTATTCAGTTTCTTGTTTAGTCATAAGAAAAAGAAAGGAACCATCATGACATAAAGTAAAACCACGTAGTTGCCAATTCTTTAATTCCTCTGAACAATCTCGATAAACAAGTAATCGATGCTTTTCAGTATTGACGCTATCCATACACGTAGATCTTGGTGATATTATGATAGAAGCAAACTACAAAAGCAAGTTAATGTTTGATTTCAGCAGAAAAGCCCGAAAAAATAAGCACTTTCCACCATTAAATATCAGACGGACGCCTATCTCCAATCTTATATGTGACCCCATTGAAAAATATTTAATCAAAAATCACGATTATTTTTGATTATTGTCAAATTAATCTGATTTTTTGTGAAAAATCTAGTATTTTTCAGAAAAATTTGATTAAAATCGATTATGATTTGATAATTGATTAGAAACTTAATCATTTTTAATCGATTATAATCAATTATTTTATGTTAAATCAGATTTATATGTAAAATTGATTATAATTTTCAAAATCAAT
>JAJEKB010015230.1:15265-38200 GCA_022393335.1 Macrotrachela quadricornifera
GATAGAATCTCACTACTAAATCTCAAAAGGGTTTCAGGAAAGGTTGACTGGTGGGTACAATCTCACTACTAAGTCTCAAAAGGGTTTTGGAAGAGGTTGATAGATGAGTGAAATTTCACTACTAAATCTCAAAAAGCTCTTTGAAATAGTTAATACTTGGGGCATATTAAAAGTAGTGGTATCGACCCTGGAATATTTTCCAGCAGGCTTTAAGAAATTTTTTCTCTAAATATTCTGACAGTCTAAGCCGTTCTCTATAATTCTCTCATATCTCATAAATCTTCAAACGACATTATAATATTGAAAACAGAGCAAAAGTAGTGAGGAGTGCACAAAAAATACTTTCTCAGGCAACTTTACTAAGTTTTTATCAAAGTACACGAAATGCAAAAATAGTTATTTTCACATCGTTCGATAGTGCCCATTGACCTTTACAAAAATGTCTATATTAAAAATCTTTTCGCGATAAAATTCATGGAGCACTACATGAGGAATGTATATAAAGCCCGCATTTTCTACAGCTTTCGTACAAGGAAATGATGACTTCTTTCTCCATAGAAAACTGTAAAAAATATGATTTTTTTGTATACTCCTCACATTGTTTTCAATGAATTTTATTGCGAAAAGATTTTTAATATAAACAATTTTGTAAAGGTCAACGAGCACTATCGAACGATGTGAAAATAGCAATATTTGTATTTCGTACACTTTGATAAAAACTTGATAAAGTTGCTTGAAAAAATGTTTTTTGTGCACTCCTCACTATTTTTGCTCTGTTTTCAATATTATAATGTCGTTTGAAGATATGTGAAATGTCATAGAATTATAGGGAACGACTTGAACTGTCGGAATATTTCGAGAAAGAATTTTTTAAAGCCTTCTGGAAAATATTACAGTATCGATATCACTACTTTTGGTATGCCCTAAGTAGATGGGTAGAGTCTCATTACTAGACCTCAAGAGGGTTTCGAAAGGATGGATAGAAAAAGACAGTTGCGACCTTATGCTCGATTAGGATTTGGCACAATAGAAATACAAGAAAGATCAGATTCCTAGCTTTGGAAAGAGTTTGCAAAAGTGTAGCGAGAACATACTAATCAGTCTATGAAGCCGTTCATGATCATAAAAGCGTACGATCAAAGGTATTATCTGATCAAAACTCGGGATTCGTAATTGAGAAAACTCAGTAGAAACACTTACAATACTAGCAAGAATGAACGCATTTGAAACAAAGTGTATAGATCTAGTATGTGAATGAAGAGACAGAAGTAAGAAGGAGTGCAAAACAATACGGTCGTATAAGTTTAAGAAACGCACAAGATTATAAGAGAAGCGCAGAAAAAAGAAAACTATGATGAGGCGTATTTTCGAAGCACATAACTTAGTTCTTTGAAATTTGATATAGGATAATAACCATCATCTCACGAAGTTTTTTCATTGCACTCGTTTATAAGAATTACACCGTTGAGAATCAAAAATTATGGGAGAAATTTTAAACTGAAAGAAAAAAGATTTACTCCTCGCTTGAGACTGAATTCTTAATGTAGAAAAAAATTGGATAGAAGTTTTAGAATCGAAAACTATAGTTGCACTAACTCCTCAACACTTGGTTTTGAACGCAGAGAATAAAAACACGGAATATATTCTAACCTGATGGGATGCAACGTCATCGCATCTTTAGATGTCATTTGATCATCAAGAAAAGAAAACAAATGAAGAAGAATATATGATTGATGGTTGAACACTCAAGTCGTAAAATCAAAAAGATAAAGTTTAGGAGAATATAAGAATCGAAAACATGATTTCATTCATTCGAGAAAAAATAGTTTCTTGTCGACTGATCTTGAAAAGAAAAGCGGCGCAATGTAGAAAAGGAACAAGGAAGTGTATTTTGCTGCTTAATCAAGACTCATCTGACGATTTAGAAAAGGCAAACATCGAAAAGACATAAGTCTTGAGAAAAAAACATAACTCAATTTATTTGCCTCAGCTCAATTAATAAGTTAGAATGAAAGAGGAGAAACTAAGGATCGAACGGCAAATACTAGTTTGCCTCATTTTGAATGATTTAGTGTTGGAGTTAAAAATAATTTTTAAAAAATTTGATTATGGTACCTCAAAAGCTGTAACTCGGATAGAAAAGTGAGCCAGTTGTAACTCGAGTTGAAACTGCTTTTTTGAAAAGTTAATTGGTTATAACCGAAAAGTTAAAAGCAGGTCAATTTTAACTTCAATACTGAACAATTCACCTATGATTGAAAAGAGTAGAAAATCGAAATAAACTACAAAACGAATAGAATAGTTAAACTCGTTACACAAGATCTTTTCCATGATTTTAACAAGAAGAAAGATAGAAACAGTTGTATGACTGCAGATGATGTAGACACAAAGATCTCACATGCATCTGATCGATCAGAAAAACAGAGAAATCAAAGAAATCGCAAAAGTCAAGAACATCGATTTACGCATTGTGTCATATTCAACTAATGCTTTCCAAAGAAAGACGAACGAAAGAAATTATGGTATTCGAAAGACAGTTTTCTGTACTCTGTAAAATCTATTAATAGTTAGTCAACGAGAAAAGAGACTAGAAATGAAAGAATTTCGAATGGGCAGTCTTGCTTATTATTAAAGATTAATTTCATGATTTAAAAAATAAGAAATATAAAAGGAATGAGCGAATTGAAAAAAGATAGCTTTACTTATTAGTCAACTCTCATTTGATCATTTTGAATAGAAAAAAAAGAAGAGATATAAAGATACTCAAGATGGATAGTTCTCCTTGTTCTGCAAGACGAAATTGATGATACCAAACAGCAAAAGAAGAAAAATTAAAAAACTGAAAAAGAAAGTTTCTTTTTCTCTTCAAAAGGAAGTTGATAATTTTGAAAAGAAAAAGAAAATCAGAAAGATCAAGCAATTAAAGATAGATAGTTACACTTATTATTCAGCTCTAATTTGTTGATTCTGAGAAGAAAAAAATGAAAGAAATAAAGAAACTAAAAATAAATAGTTCTTCGCTTTTCACAAGACCAATTGATAGTTGCCACAAAAAAAGGTCGAAAGGAATCAAGAAATTCGAAAAGGATAGATTCACCTATAGCTCAACTTTCATCTGATAATTTCGAAAAGAAAACGCTAAAGACATTTTAAAAAATTGGAAATAAATAGATGTTATTTTCGAAGACAAATTTGATACGTCCGAAAAGAAAAAGAATGCAGCAAATCAAGTAATTTAAAAAAGGTAGTTTTTCCTCTTGCTAAGAAGTAAATCAATGATTTCGAAAAGAAAAATTAAAATCGATCAAGAATTGAATATGTTTTTGTCTATTACTGATTTAAGCCTTTTTCGATTATTTCGAAAAGAAAAAAGCAAAAGAAAGAAATTGAAGAGAATAATGGCATACATTGCTTCAAACATGGTCAACAATCTCGAAACGAAAATGATCAAATAAATTAAAGAATTTAGAAAAGGATAGTTTCAGCTATTACCAAACTCACATCAGATGATTTGAAAAGGAACCATACAAGACAAAAAATAATTGAGAATTGATAGTTCTCATTATTCCTCAACATCAAGTAGATGATTGTAAAAAGGAAAGAACGAAAGAAACGAGAGAATTATAAAATGATAGTTTCAAGTATTCCTCAACTCTTATCTCACCATTTCAAAATTTAAAAAAAGGAAGGAAATAAGTTAACCGAGTTAAATATTTTCCCTTATTCTTCAAGATGAAGCTCATGATTTTTAATCGCAAAAGACGAATGAAATAATGAAGTAAAAAATTGATAGTTGCTTTTATTCTCTAAAGCTGTAATGATGATTTTGGATAGAATGAAAGAGAGAAGAATTATGGTAGTAGAAATGTTATTGTCTTTGATTACTCAACATTTAATTAATAATGTCGAAGAGAGATAGACTAAAGAGTCAAGAACATGAAAAAGATGATTTCAGTCATTGATCAACATTCTGTTGCCCATTGTGGAAGTGAAAACACGAAAAATTTGAAGAATTGAAAAATAATATTTTCAATTATTGTTTAAAGATCATGGAATTTTTCGAAATAGGACATAGAATAGCTTGGTATGATGTTTTCAGAAAAGATGTATGGATCATTTCAGAAGTGAAAAAAGGAAAACATGAGAAAGAGTAATGAGATAATTAGTAATCATTTGTTTTATAATGTGAAACACGTTACTGACCGAGAGATGGACGAAATTACGATGATGAATGTTTGAAAATGATGCTACTGTTACAGAAGTTTCCTGTATGATTAGGAAAAGAGCTGATTATTCAGAATATGACTTAATTAAAATTAGCGGAATGATACTACATTGAGAAGAACTTCTTATGAACCGTTATCGAACTGAGGAAATGAAGTTCTTAATGGATATGATATGTACTTGTTTGTTTTCATAGAAGAAATTTGAATGCGGTCAAATGTTTCTGCGATGAAGCTATTCTGACTGCTTTATACATTATAGGATGTGTCGGTCAGGTTTTTCGCTTTAAAAAATGAGAATGTTCGAGGAGCTCGTTTTATTCGATGGAACGCTTGGTTCAGTCAAGTGGATTAGTGAGTTTTAACTTTTAATTAATCATAAGACAATGTCAATTATTAATTAATATGACTACATCAGAGAGCGAATAGAATCGAATTTTTCTTGATCGAGTTCCATTCGATTCAATTCCAGTAGCAATACTTTCCACTAATCAAAAGTACACTATACATCAATAGTTGTTTTCTCAAACAATCTGAATTCCATGTTAAAGTTGATACTTATATGAATTAATCTTTATTCATATATTTCGAACTAAAAAATGTTTATATTAGTGCATCAGAACGAGCAGTTTATAATGTTGGTATCAATTTTACAGCATTATTCACGATTTTTTACTACATTTTAGAAAAATTGGAGAAATTTAATGCAAAAAAGGAAACAAAGAATTCTGCCACATTGAAGTGTTCCATTATTATAAACAAAGAATAGTCTAATTGTTATGAAGAGAAAAAGACAATGCTATAAATGGAGATTAAATCAAGCATGTACAATAATCAATAAAAACTGGTTTTGTTTTTGCCGATGGAATCATATTTTTTTCATTAATAATAGTTCACTCATTCATTTTCATCTCAAATTAGTCTATGTTCAGCTATCGATTAGAAAATTAGTTCGAGCTTGGTTCGATTCAGTTTGTTTTCGCTCTGTGGACAATATTAAGACGAGACCTATGTTAAAAATTTTCAAAGCTAAATATTTCCTATTTTTATTTAAGAAAAATGCATGTTGCTTCATGATTTTATGCGCTCTATTAACTTTTATTTAAATCATGAACAATTACATAGAATAGACAAAAAGTGTTTTGTATGTAAAAGGATTTTAAAGAAATCTATAAATTTTATACATTTGAAGAAAAATTGAAGGAAAAGTTTTGCATGAAAATGAATCAAGAATGATGTGTTGAGCACGACGTTTTCGTTTGTTTTGATATGTTTAAAATTGTTTTTGTTTGAAAGAGTATCTCAGGATACAGGGCATGACGAAGTTCGTTTTTTTAAATACTTATTTCTTAAGTAGAAGAGAGGGGTCACAAGTTTCATGACTTAAAAAGCTTTCTAAAAATGGGTGTTGAATTATATAAATCTCTATAGATGTTATAAAAACGAAAAATCGTTTTCATTTTTTTCAAAATAAGCATATTTTTCAAGAAGAGGTTAATAAAAATCATCGAAAATGTTGAGCAAAACGGAGGTGCCGAAGAAAAACCAATATTGTTCCTGGAATATCCGAAGATGGACCATTTTCTCATCCATTTATCTCAATTTCAAATATTCAGACAAAAATTTACTTTTTTGGAGTCAGGGATGCCTTAAACCATTCCAGTTTATCGAAGCACAATGAACCATTTAGTGTTTGCCTATTCAAACCTTTTAGTCCGGAAGTAGAATACTATATTTTTGCTTGAAGAATGAAAAACTTTCTGTAGTGCCATAGAATGACACATCGTTTTGACATTAGCATGGAACAAACTACCCTCAATCGTACAATAAAAAACCATGCTGAGGTTAACGTATAATAATCTACTCTTAAGCCCATAATGATAAACCCTTTTTTTATGATCGAAGAATAGTCTATATCTCCATAATTAAAATAATAAACCCTTTTACCAAGAGTGTGGAACAATCTACCCTCAAGCGTTTAATAACAAATCCTTTTATTAAAAGCGTACAAGAATCTACTCTCATAAATAGAATAATAAACCCTTTTATTAAGAATGTGGCGCAATCTACCCTTAAACCGATGGTAATCTATCCCTATAAGTAGAATAGTAAACCCTTCTATCAAGAATGAGGAACAATCTACCCTTAAACGTGAAACAACAAACCCTTTTATTAAATGTGTAGAACGATCTATCTTCATAGATAGAATAATAAACCCTTCTATCAAGAATGAGGAACAATCTATCCTTAAACGTATGGTAACCTATCCTAAACATGTACTAATGTACCCTTTTATTAAAAGCGTATAAGAATCTACTCTCATAGGTAAAATAATAAATCCTTTTATCAAGAATGTGGAACAATCTACCCTTAAACGTAGAGTAATATACCGAAAAGATAGATTAGGAAACCATTCGGTTGAAAGCATGGGGCAATCTATAAGTGAACGTAGAATAATATACCCTTTTATTGCAATCGTAGAACAGTCTACGTTTAGAAGTAGAATAATCAATCGTTTGGTTGAAAGCGTAGAACAATCTACCGTGAATGTAGAATAATAAATCGTTTTATTGCAATCGTGCAACAATCTACTCCTAAAAGTAGAATAATCAGCTCTTTGGTTGAAAGCGTGGAATAAGCTACCGATAAACGTACAATAATAATTCCTTTTATCATTACCGTAGAATAATCTTCAGTTAAAAGGAGATTAACAAACCTTTTTGATGAAAATGTTGAGTAATAAACCCTTGAATCGGCGTTATATACCCCTTGCGTTTTCATATACCTTTATCGTCATAAACCGTTTGATTCATAATCCCTTCAAGGATAGATGCCCAGAAGATATACCCTTGAAAGAGTTTTTGATACGGTTTCTACCGTGCAACGATTGATTATTCTACCGTTTTTTTTTACAGTGTGGTAAAACTTCCTTGATGTATCTCTCGTGATTTACACTACCTTTGTCCAGAATAACCAGCGGTGTAACACCTTTTGAGCAGGCACCCAACCATACCATAACTTTCTGCGAAAATTTACGTTTTTGTTTCTTCCCACCGTTCCTACCAGCTTCCCCACGGTCCACAGCCCATACCCGATCATTCTGAGCATTATATACTCCGTCAATGTCAAACATTTTCTCGTCAGAAAACAAGATTTTCAATGTGTCTTCATTTTTGAAATTTGTTCTAATCCAATTTGCAGATGTTGTTCCCTTGGCTTTTTGAGCATCTGTCATCAATGGAACAATTCTTTTCTTGTACGGTTGTAGTCCCAGATCATCTGTTAAGACACGACGAACAGTTATTCTCGAAATATCGAGTTCTTGGGCCAGATTTCTAGGTGAAACCCGTTTTCGGCGTTTTAAACGGTTTTTGATCTTTTGTATCGTTTTTTTGGTTCGAATAATTCGTGGACGACCTGGTGAAGTAGACATATCGATAGAGCCGGTTTCGCGGATCATTTTGCACCAATTAAAAATCGTTTTACGTGAAATCACGCCCAGTAAATCATGAAATATCTTCGTTCCACTGTCACCATTTTCATATTTTGAAAGTACTAATTTCTGAAGATCTTTACTTTTCATTATCTAGAAAGACATTGCAAGTATCTATGGGAAAATGAAGACGGCAGTTTTGTAGAGAATTGAATGGCGGATCGTTTAAAAAGAGGATTGGATCGAGAGCGTTAAAACTGACGGAGTTATAGTGAAAACAAAGTAGTGTAATTCTTTATGGCCCACCCGTTATAAGTGAAAATGAAATTTAGAACTGACGTTTCAATTTCTAGAAAATGTTCGAATTGCTAAACGAAATGCGAATCTCTAGAAAAGCTCATATGCATTCACTTTCGATTTTCAAACTAAAAAACCCAATTTATTATTTCAATTTCTTTGAATATCGAATTTTCCAGAAAGCAGAAATTCCTTGGAGGATTCATATATGAACTTTTCTAGAATATCTTTAGCTATACTGTATAAATAATTTTCTAGCTTACAGCGTAGTGCAGTTTGTCAATTAATTTCATGAAAATAGTTTAGTTATTTGAACTCGTTTTCTAATCAAGAATCGATCAATTCAATTTTGACGAATATTCTTTAAAAAATTTAATTTATATGAGTTCAGATTTGTCTAAAGAAATATAGGTATTTTGGTATTCTTTTACGCATGCTATCAGTTATAGAAAATCCAAGGTTATCAATCGATTGAGCTCGTCGAGTTCTACTCTGGAACTCTTTGGAACAGTTAGGATACGTTCCTGGACGAATCTTGGCGAGATTTACTGATTATATGGGAGATTCATATGGTGAAAAATGGGTATTTTGAGATTTTCTCACGAATGGTATGAGCTATGGAGAATCCAAGGTTACCAATCGATAGAGCTCATCGAGTTCTACTCTGGAACTCTTTGGAGCAGCTTCCTGGACGAATCTTGGGGGGATTTATTCGAATATGACGTTAAACTTCGCCTAAGTCATTAAACTATGGAAATCTCTCTTGAAAAACAAACCAAAAAGATCTACACTAACAAGAAATACAAATACCATTAAGTAATCAAGAACAACAACAAATATCATTGTCTAGTTAACAAATAATAAGTAATGAAAAGAAACTCAATAGTCTGACTTCTGTACATTGATCATAATATTAATTTTATTCCGTTTTTTTTTCTATTGAATTTTTAATATTCATATCTGAATTCGCTTTGGAATCAGTTTACGATGATTGTCGTCTGTGCATGCACAATTAATAGGTGAGCTTTGTGTTAATGAAGAACAAGACAGAATAAATTGAATTGTAATGATAGTTTTATTAATGACCAAATTTTCGAAGTTAGGATATTGTATACAATACAAGAATCATATTAAATAATTCTTGATAATTATTTACAGAACATTTTGTTTGTTCAAATAGAGTATTGTAAAGACCTTGGGTAATGTATCATCATGATATATTCTTGTTGTTACAAAAACTCATCTCGTTTTATTTCAATTGACATAAGAATTTTTGAATGTCATTAATAAGTCAGTCAAAAAAAAATACGCTAACATACAGAAAGAATGAGCTGATTTTCTTTTTTTTATAAGAATTGTACAATATGATTATCAGTCCGATTGACCGAATACGACAGATTATTATTTATTGTTTGCCTATTTTCAGGCCATCAATTAAGAAAGAAAAGAAAAAAATTGAACATAGTTAGCGGTCGACGAATATGTTTATAAGATATAAACATGTTCTTTCTTTAGATTGATCATTAAAAAAAAAGAAAAATCGTATATCAATTAAATTTTATCGAAGTGTATTTGCATTGATCAAGTTTTTATCGATGTTACTGATAAATGAAACACTATCGATACTACAAGTTGGACTATCATCAAATGACGACAAATACATGTCATGTATAGTTAACATGGAATTATGGTTAATGACTCATTGTGTAGCAGTATGTCTCATTCAGATTATTTTTCTCGCAAATTTTTATTGGATAATGCCTTTCCCTATAATTCTTTTTTTGGTCTCTTCTACGTTTCGCAATTTCATTCGCAATATTCAAGAAAATATTCAACTGAGATCATATGAATATGAACAACGATATTTATATTGGACAATTATTATAATCAAAGAAACCACATTGATAGTTGTTTATGTTATTTTCGCCTTTTTCTTTAAATTCTTTGGATTTGTCAATAATGATATTTTTATAACACGAATACATTTTCATCGATGGTTTATGGAAGCTTCATTTTTTCCAGTTCTTATTATTATTTGTTTTTGTATGTATTATGTTACATGTATATGTGACATTTTCGACCAATATCAAACCTTTTACTATATCATAATCATGCTCAAAGTGTCATTATTCTTCTGCATGCGTTATGCTGAATATCAATTCGATGCTTTTCCTAATATACTTGAATCGCATATTCGGAGTACAATGTGTAAAATAATCTCTGAACAAAATAACTTTTTATAAATTTTCTAAATAAAAACACTTCAACTTTTGCCCTTATTTATATTTATTGATGAATAGTTTTTATCAGAATTAAAATATATTCAACATGAGCATTTGAAACAGAATTGGCTAATACATTTCATAATTGAAAAAAGGACTTATATTGTTATAACATCTTAGTGTACTTGATCCAGATAAGATAAGTGTGTTCTTTACAAAATTTTCAAAGATTATCTGATGAAATATTGCTGATATAGATCGAATTAAAGTTTTAGAAAAAATACTAATTTATTTGAACGAACTTTCTTCAAACGAAATACAAATAACTTTTTATCTCGATGATCAGTAAAAATCTTTACTTCACTTTTTTCAGGATATTATTCTATATTTTGAACTGATAAAAAGAGTTCACTTTTCGTAGAAAAGCAAAGCATTTTAATGACTTGTGATGCTCGCAAAATTTAAAAAACTTGATCTACATTTGGTATAAGTATAGCTTGTAAATTCCCGATAGGTTTTTTCATCTTATACTATCCAATCTGTTAGGAATTTTTTCGATGATTACCAAGCATAGTGAGTTTAGCTGTACATAAAGCTATGTTAACATTACAAATGAGATCCAATAAGTGACTTTTATATATCTGAACATAATCCTCACACATTTGTATCTCAGTCAAAAAGACCTATGGTAAGAAACCCATCTAAGATTTCTCTAGTCCGACTATAGGTCCTATTCATGACCAGTATAAGAGCCTTAAATATTTTAATCAGTTGCTCAGGTTGAAATTTTTCCAGAGGGAGACTATCAGATGAACAGCCATTTGAGATAATTTTTACTTTGATATGTTTTTTTCAGAAGAAACATATAGGCCTGACCCTTCTGTATGTGGTATACGGTATTTATAGGAATTTGTCTATCGAACTGTGAATCTGTATTTTTGAAAAGAAGCAAACGTAAACTCATCAGAAATAGCTTTACTTTGTTACTAAACGATTCGATTTATCATTAATTTTGCATGCAATAGACTATTAGATCAACAGGAATTTCAAAAGCTGTTTGAATAAGAAAATAAAATTTTTGATTAGTTTTAATTAGAAATTTGCATTAAGAATTTTTTATCATGTATACATTGATTAAATAATGAAAACTTGTTTTTAATAATAACGATGTATCAATTCAAGTGTGTCAATCTCATTTAATATTCATGTTCAAGAGATTTTATGTACATTAATTATTAGTGGTACAGTAATATTAATTCATCCAGGAGGAAATATTAATTTTATTTATCTTTCAAAAATAAATAAATAAAAATAAATAAGTTGTATGCATAGTGTTTCAACACTTCTTTTAACTTTTTTTTAATTATTTAAAATCTAAAAACAATATTTATTCAATGAAATCTCTTCGTATACTTTATACTAGTATATTGTATGTACATTAAATGCTAAAAGAATAATCAAATCTAAATATAAATGATCTAGAATTAATTGACCTATTTTTTTTCATCAAACCTTTCACACACACACTCTTCTCTGGATATATTTTCTTTTCTTTATTACACGTTTTACCCATCCTATAAACAATCTATAGCAACAAACAGACTTCATATGTATAAGAAGTAGAAAAGATCTAATTAAAATCAGATGATTTCATCTATATGATTAAACATTAAGTAACGTAAAGATATTTTATTTAAATGAAAAAAGGACATTCATACATAAGAAAACGAAAAGTCTAAAATATTTTGTTTCATATATGATAAACAAGTTGTCAAAAATGATTAATGATGTCAAGATCTTGCAAATTAAAATCAATCTAAACAAAAACTGCTCAAAATTGACATGACTCGCGATATTCTTTAATATATATTTCGACCGCTCTGACTATGGTTGCGCTGGATATGGTCGGAAACGACGTGTTTCTTACGTTCAGAGTCTTTTTTCCTTTTCTTTTCTAAATCGAAACGATAAAATAACCTTAATATAACAATCACGACCTTATTTCTATTCTTGAATCTTCAGAAAATGTTTCTTAAAATTCGATATGCTGTTTTTAACCAATATATGGATTTATTAGCTTATATGGAAAAACATAGTTCATTTAAATCTAGAGTATTCTTATTGTGTATTATGTGTTAGATAACAACCCATGTCACCACTTTTTTGACAACTGCGACACAGTGCTCGCAGTGTGCTTAACTGCGGCGTAGTTGCGTTCGCATCTGCGACACAGTCGTCGTAGTTTCGATTGACGCATGGGGGTATAAAAGGAACTGTCACAAGCATTCTATCTCATTTTAACTTTTTACAATGAGAAGGATACATCATTTTTTTCTAAAAAAGAAATCAATGCCATGGTGTATTAGATGATGAATTATTAATTAATTAATGATTATTGATGATTATCAGTTTATTATTAATTTATTAAATGTTATTAAATTTTATTAAATTTTATTAATATTTTTATTTATTTACAAAATGCTGATATTGAATGAGCGTCTTCTGTTACAAATACGATTTTTTTATCGCAGTTGCGCCGTTACTGCGCCGCAGTTTGACCGCAGTTGAACACATGGGAATGTTTGTTTAAATAATAAGAATATCACTATTTTACCTAAAAATGAATTCATTCAGCAATAGACTTAATATAGATCAAAATGAACGTAATAATAAGCGTCATATTTTACGACACGAATTAATCTATCGGTATTGTTTAAATGGGTCAATTATCTCGTGTTATTTAATAGACATCATTTTACTGGAATCCGTAACTGTTAAATTCAACATTGTACTTGGATGTATTATTTATTTTTTGATATATTATGGTTCAATATATATGGCATAATTACTTACCAATCACATTGATGACATTAGCTTTTGTAATCTTCTCCTTTTCATGAAAAGAACTTTCTTTTTCATCTCTTTAATCATAATAATTGGGTCAATCATCATCATTATTATCCGTCTTTTCTTATTATTTTTCATTTATTAAAACAGTTCCATTTTTAGGCGCTAGTACATTTTGTCGCATGACACTTTGTCGCAGTCATTTCGTCGCATGATCACTTTGTCGCAGAACAATTAGTCGCAATGAAAATAAAACAAATCAGCTCATTCTATTTATTCGAGGGAAAGAGAGAAAGTAAATTAATTGAATAAAAAGATTTACATTCGTATGTTATTTAATTAATCACATAGATGTTTCAATTATTAGTAGAGTTCGTCCATCATAAGACAAGTTTTTGGAAAAATACGAATTGTAAATTTATAATTCATTTTTGTAAATTAAAATTGGTCTAACTTCAATTATAAAAATAGTTCTACAAAGAGCCGTTAAAACTTAATTTAGCTTTCCACTAAAATGGAATATGAAAATCCTATCATATTTAGTAATATAGTACTTGGTTCCATTAAATTTGTAAGACCCTTATAAAACAGCATTTCAATTTTAAACTCGTCACATCCAAAAATCATGATATTCGATGAATGTTACAGCATTAGTTTATTAATATTCGAATCTTGAAAAACTTTTTTAGTATCATAAATATGAGGCTCGTTTTTATATCTTCAGCATTATTCTGCCAATTGAATACCTTTATGAAACACAAAAAAGTTGTCGCCAAAACTACTCATTATATCATACAGATAAAGAGACAACTAGTGATTTTTTTATCACTATTCAAAGTTTTATATGACACTCTACTCTTAAAAAAGCTGAGTAGAACCTATCACTAGGAAAAGCATCATCTCGACAAAGTATTTTTGAATTTCTCTTTAACAAATTGTTTCTTTCTTTAAACGGTGCATTCCACAAACTATATAAATGCAATTATTTCGTAACAGTGTATATTTAGGTGATTATGAAATTACATATGAATATAAATCTTTTAATTCAATTAATTTATACTATCTCTCTCTCTCCTTCAAATAAATAGAATCAGCTGATTTGTTTTATTTTCATTGCGACTAATTGTTCTGCGACGAAGTGATCATGCGACAAAATGATTGCGACGAAGTGAGCGGTCACCAAACTTATATGAAATAATAACAAGTTTCAGAATCTCATTTTATATTATTTTTTAAGATTGATATAAATAATGAATTAAGTAACATCTCTAGAGATTATTAATAATTGTTAATAATAAACTAAACACTTTATAAGCTGTATCAAATAAGTACTGTTAATATCATTTCATATTTGTATAAAAAAAGTATAATATCAATTCAAATACTATTTCATGGAAAAGTTTTCACAGTTCAGAAATAAAAAAAATTATAAACAAATAATGTTGATGTTTATTTTAAGAATTAAAAGAATAATCCATATACATCGATTAATAAACTTATAGAAACAGGTGTATAACATTAGCTAAATAACTATGAAAATGTATATTATTATAAATTTCTTGTTTAATAAATTATTTTGTTTTATTTAAAAATGAAAACCAATCAGGAAAAAATGCACTTCGTTCACAATCAACATCAAGAGGACTATAATTTGTTTTTGCATCAGTTAATACTTCACCAGTTCTATTATGTAATAGAAAAGCACCCCACCATCCATATGTTCCTACAGTAATAATAGTATGATGACATAAAGTTAAAACAGCCATATCTTCAGCTGGTGTAAAAGAATCTGGTGTAAAAAAAGTATCATTTCTTTTGCCAAATATTTTTCGACAATATGATTTATCATCACTGACAATAATAAAATTAACTGAATAATATTTTTTAATGAAATAAGTCATTGCATCAAGTATAAATTTATCTGA
Source organism: Macrotrachela quadricornifera (assembly GCA_022393335.1). Taxonomy (NCBI): domain Eukaryota; kingdom Metazoa; phylum Rotifera; class Eurotatoria; order Philodinida; family Philodinidae; genus Macrotrachela; species Macrotrachela quadricornifera. Next base: position 30,213 of record JAJEKB010015230.1, read on the forward strand.
TGAAACTGGTCGACCTCCAACATAATCTCCTCGTCGAATATGTATGCCTACTAAATTTGAAACATTTTTACTAATATTTGTTGTAAGAAAATTCTTAGCTCGATCCAAAATAGGTTTTTTAAATTGTAATTGATTTCGTATCTGATCTTTATGATTAACAAAATATTTATATACTTGCCAATATCCACGTAATTTAATCGTTTGAGATGTATTTGGATAAAAAAGATTAGTAAAATAAGTACAATGATTACGAATTGATTTAGCAGGCAATGTTCGATTTAGTTCAGCATCTGTTAGAAGATTAGTTAAATTAATCTCAAAATATTGCTTAAGATAATCAATTAAACCTTGACCAATATATAAATTACATGAATGATCAAGTGATAAACCATAAGCGGTTGCAAATTGAAAAAGAATATTACCAAGGCGACCAAGAGGTCTACGTATAATAACAGTACAATGTTTTACACGTGTGGTCGAGACAATAAGATTTTTTCTTAAAAATAAGTTGTATGTTGATGTCTGAAGAAGATTGATATAAAAAATATATGCAACCACGATGATTATCACACATATACATATTGCAAATTGAAAAAGTTTAGTTACTTTCATCCTTTCTCTTCTTAAGAATAAACACACGAGTGCTTGCTTACATTCCTATTCTTACATACCTCTCATTCTCTTCTTGTTAACTAGATGTGAAGAGGAATCGCCAATAATGATCATTATAATAATAAAAAAAGCTCATTACATAATCAGAAGTTGAATAAGTCATCTGTAGACATGTCAAAAATTAGTGAACAAATAACAACAGGCAATATGAACATTTCAACAATCTACAATTTAGGAGAAATAATCGCACACATTCGTAAAAATTCTGATGCAGTACTCGAAGTACATCAACATTTTATGAAATTTCTGTATCTACAGCATTCCAACGCTTCACTATCAACACTACAACCATCAAAGCAGCCGAAAATATTAGACGAATTCAATATCGCTTCAAACAAAGAATAAATGATTCTCATTTTATTGTGAAAGATCTACAAGAATATAATTCTACCTTAAAATTAGATAGAATATCAATTGGAAACTCGTTTTGCACAATCATATCATTCCTGATAGGAAATTGAATGATTTATTGTACTCACTGTTGGTGTATAGATCATATGAGAAAAAAAAATATGAATTGTAGCATCTTCTCTGTCATATCTGTCTGAATAATCTCATCGAAGGACAGTTACATGATTGTTTCGATATCGTTCATTGTGCACAATGCGACGGAGAACATCATTCTTTATCTAGTGAATGTGAAAAAGTAATCGAATATCGACCTGAATCAAAAGAACAAGTGTATAATGCAATATTAATAGGCAAACTATATTGATTAATACCTCAAAGTCGTGCACATCCAGTACAATTTCAGATGAAATGAAATGAATTTCCACCCCTACCATCGCAGACATCTTATGCTAATCCATGGAAATTAGCTTTAGCATAACTACCTTTAACAACGGATGGAAATGGAAATGATGAAAGAACAAAAATGTTGTTCTTGATACATCAAAATATTCTGGATATTAAGGAAAATATTCAGTGTATAAACAAAAAACTAGATCATGTAAATGATAAAATTGATCAAACAGCTCTCGATTTGCAACTACATCACGAAACACTAATGAAAGTATTACATACACTCATATCATTAACAGAAGAATTTATCTCGTCGATGATGGTAATTGACGTTGCTGCCTTGAGAATTGAACAACAGCAACTACAACAGGCGAAAACGAAGTCAGTCTTTATCTTGGCATCCTTCTCCATCGCCATAACTATCAAAATCGTTCAATAAAAAATCAAAAAAGGAAATTGATCAAAACATGCGCAGTTAAATGAGTATATTAGTTCTTTATTAGTTAATCCTAAAGAAACAGCAATGAACCAACTTTGTCAATGGGGTTTCCAAGTAAAAGATCAGAAACTAGATGATAAAGTTCTTTCAGAATAGTTTGCAGCTGGTACTTTACAATATATTCCTTCACAATGGGAATAAACATAACTTCGAAAGAAGTAACAAAAGAACAGATTTCTCTAAATATTCTCTGTCACAACATTCAAGGATGAGGATCAAGAAGCTTAGAAGTGATTGATATTGTTTATGAAGTAAAAGCGGTTATATGCGGTTTTACTGAAGCTGGAGAGTTATGGAGTACATCTCGAATACCTAATTTCAATACTTTTTACCAACACGAAACAAATAAAAGTGGAAATGTATATGTAGCAGTAAGAAAACATCTAAAAGGATCAAGAATAAGTTTAGATATTGGAAACATAGTTATTGTTGATGTTAATGGTTTCTCTGAAGTGATCAGAATAATAGCTGTTTACTGGTCTGCGGATCAGACCAAATTTTTAGAAAATTTAGACCCATTTATTACTGAAAGTACAATCATCACGGGTGATTTCAATGTATCCATAAAAGAATTGGGTAGCATATTAACAGATAAAAAAGGTAGAAATTTGAAAGAATGGGTGAAAAGAAAACAATCTATGTTACAATCCATCAGCGTCACATTCTTCAAAATGTTCGAATAGAAACATTGACTTAACGTTTACAAATATAGGAGGAGCACGAGGAGAGACTCTAAACACTGGTACAAATGATCACTGGCCTGTGATGATAACTTGTGAAAATGTGTGTTTTGATAAGAACAGAATATTTCTCTTTGTAAATTGGAAGGCATTTCAAGCCATTCTTAAATTATTACAAGAATTTTGGTTAAAACAGCAGAGCATAGGAATGCAAGCAGATGAGGCATGTATGAGTTACGTGCGCTTTCTTTTAGCTTTAAAAGAACATTTAGAAACTGAAAGAAATAAAAAGAGTGAGAAACAAATACTACTATGAGAAAAAAATATGCAATACGTATGAAGAGACAAGAATGGTATTAAGAGTATTAAAACCAGAAGTAAAAATTGATATTGCAAGATATACCTCTCTAGAGTTTACAAACATAGATTACTGCCTTTCTCGAAACTAAATACCGATAAAACAAACCTGACAAAAGAGAACGAAATCAGCAATGAACTGTATTGTTACTACAAAGATCAGTTCAAAGTACAAAATATCGATGTGTCTGATCTCCCAACAGAATATCTTGAGTTAATGAATAAATTAGCATTATCAAATGAAAAATTGAAACAACAAATGATAGAGGAACAAGGAAACATATATTAAAAATGAAACGAAAAAAATCGTCTGGCTACGATCAAATATATCTAACTTTATGATTAAAAGACTTCCACCAAATTATATAAGTTGCTTAACAAATTGTTTTAATGCTTGGCTGCGAGAATATAGACGTGTTGCGAAGATACTTCTTCGCATATGATTTTCCGTATTTTGATTGGATATTTCCACTATATCCAGTCTTATTGAAAACTCAAAAAGAACTGCTTCTAAAAAAGTTTAGAAAGGAATTGAGACTGATTCTCTGCTGTCCCTTTGCGAGAGCAACTGATCTATTCCAGATAACCAAAGAAAAATCACTAGAAGTGTATGTTAAAAAAATATATAAAGAAAAGATTGGGAAGAATCGAAAAATTGGATTTAGGTTACTCGCCTTTTTACAACGATTTCTTTTATTAGGATGCATTCCATAAGAGTAAAAACGATCACTTAGGTCATTTTTTTTCGGATGAAACGAAGAAGATTTATGCGTGAGAGACATCAATGTATTCTCCTTCAATAGCTTGAATTTTTATCGAAGCGAAGCATGTCATATTATCGTTAAATGGTACTCTTTCTTTCTGGCTTCATAATTTGCCTTTCACCTTCTGACTTCTATTACTATTACTACTCTTTTAATCTATTATTATTATTATTATTATATTTTTCTTTTCTTTTTCGTCCTTTCTTTTTTTTCTTCACATACATATCTAAACGTACCATTGTGTAAATCGTATATACTGCCTTATGTTTATATGACTCTTGATGGTGTTTAACGAACAGCTATGAACGCTTCTGATACTTATTGTAAACACTCTCGAGTGCCACAACAAAGAAGTGAATAACATAAAAAAATAAAAAAATAGTGTTTCTCACAAGAAAAAAAAAGAATACATAAAATAGAGAGTTACAGAAAGTTTTTGTAAATTAAATGAGCTATTTTTCGTTCTTATGTTTTGGATCTTTCTCTCAAACATCATGATATAAGACTGAAAATTTTACCATAGTCCCAACATATCCTTAAAATTTCAATCGATTTCAATGTACTTGGTGGACTATCGAATTTTGAGAAAAGCTTTAATTATGCTAATGTGTTTTTTATATGATGCATTATATTTAGAAAATAAAACCTAGAAATCACTAAAGAAATGGTTTTCATAATGCATAGCGACGACTCAAGTGATGTTTATAATTTTTTCATACGATGAAGAACATTCTTTTTCTATCTTATGATATGCTATTACTCGATAATAACCCTTGAATATCGATATTATTTTATAAATTTTACAACAAAATTTTGTAATAAGTAAAATAAATGTAGATGAAATTGAATGGATTATAAAAATTTTATTTTTCAAAGAAATTCGGAAATTTTCGATCTTGAAACGATCATTTTCAACCATTAGGTATAAACTTTTAATAAATGATATTTAACAAGAGAATACAAAAATGAAAGAAAGATAGAGTAATTATGATGATGGATATGGGAAAATTCAAAATCAAAATCTTTAAGATTTTTCAATGTACAATTGAATATAAGTGATTGTCGGTAATAATTATCAATAATATCTTACAGTATTTAATATTAGTAGTAGACAATAAAATTAGAACTAGTATTATTATTAGTAGTTTTGATAACAATGAATAATTGAATTTATATAAATCTTAACAAGATAAATTTTAACAGTATTAACTTGACATCATGAACCAAAATGTCGTAGGAATATAAATAAAATATAAATTGATTAATTTTATTTAACACAATTCGATTAATCTCACCTTATGAGAGTGAGATTCGTTAAGTGATTATGATTATAATGAAAAATAGTTCACTTTGTATTAATTTCTTGTATTTTAATTCAAGTTCTATATTCTACTTATAATAGTTATCTATGAAATTATTTTAAGTAAAATTAGTCAATTTATATCTTATTTATATCTACATCATATTTTGATTCATGATGTTAAGTTAATGCTATTAAAATTTATTTTGTTTAGATTTATAAAATTTCAATCATTCATTGTTATCAAAATTACTAATATTAAAGATCATCAACATGAAGATTTGTTTTCATTGATGACATTAATGATGTTCACTTTAATGTTGTTGCCGGTGGCTATGTTAACATCATCGCTACTATCAGTTGTTGATGATGATGATGATGATGAATCAAAACTTCGAAATTTATTTGTATTATTATTTGTATTAGATAATGTGGTAAATGTATCTGAATCAGGTGCTGTATGTGGACTTGATGAGGAATTTGATGTTGATGCTTGAAAATAATCTCGATCATCATTATGAAGAAATGTATTTGATGTTTGTCTATGTCTATAATGATGTTGATGACGACGACGACGATAATGTCGACATATAATAAATATACAAATTATTAAAAGACAACCAAATAAAAATGATATAAGACAAACAAGTATTATATGTATTAATGTAAAACGATTTTCATTTATTGAATCAATTAATGAAAATGATTTTAATAATACTGGACATGTTGAACATAAACGTTCTTCACGTGAATCACCTTGACATGAATTTGTAAGACATGTACGTGTACGAAATTTAATTGAACGTAATCGTGTTGATGTACATAATGAGCATTCTGACCAATCTGCCCAACAAGACCAATTACTCATTTGAGATGATGAACACGATAAACATTGACGTTTTTCAATATCATTTCCTAAACAACGTTTTCCTAAACATGTACGACGACGAGTTTCAATTGAACCAGATATGCCACAAGCGGGATAACATTCTTTTTTTTAATAAACAAAAAATCAATATTTATTTAATAAATTTTTTCTTTAAAATTCTTACCACTCCAAGCAGACCATGGTGACCAATCATCAAAATTTATATTATCTAAAGAATCTAAATAAACAACAAAATTAATATTGTTTTTTTTTTAATAATAATACAATAATTAACCTATTTCTTGACAATCATTTCCTTCTTGATTATTACACATTCGGTAATTAACTATATCGGATTTTATTTGTGGAATTTGTTGATCAGATGATAAATCAATTGTACATACAAAACGAGTACGTTTTTCAGTTATCATACCATTATTTTTTGGATTTATTATAGGTATCCAATCACTCCATAATGTTCCTTGTTGAACTAAAATAATTATTCCATACAAAAAATTTATTTATTCAAATTTGAATAATTACTTAGGACATGTCAAAAATAGTAGTGTCCTCATCTTAATTTCGTATAGAACGCTTTAAAAAAATTCTTTTTTTATGAACAGATAGATCGTAATTAAGAAGATAAGATAAGATAGAAAAAAAATTTCTTTTTTGCAATGTCAAACTTTGGTCACTCACAATTTTAAACATAAAAAGTGTAACTATCAAATAAGCGGTTCTTTAGAAATTGTAGAGATTTTCACGTTGCATCTTGTGATTGAATATTTTATTTTATTAAAAGAATGTATTAAGTGAAATGCAAAACAAAAACACTTCTTATCTTCTTCATTACGGTCTATCTGTTTATTAAGAAAAAAGAAATTTTTCTTAAGCGTTCTATACAAAATTAAGATGCGCCTGCCACTACTTTTGGTATCATCCAAGTATTTTTTTTCATTTTATTATAAAAATCTTTATTTTAAATGTAAACCTACTTGGACAAGGTGATTGATTACATAAACGTGTTTCTTCTAAACATTCTGAACATTTTTCTCCATTAATTAAACAAGTTCGTCTTCGTTTTTGTATTCCATTTCCACATGTTTTTGAACATATATCCCAATCTAAATAAAAATAAATAATTTATGTATTAATTAAATAACAAAACAAAAAAAACGAATTCATACCACTCCAAGAACTTAAATTTGATGATTGATTTGAACAAATTATATCTGGACATGATTCTTCTTCACGTTCAGATCCAATACATAATCGACCATTATTTTTTGGTTCAGGATTTGTACATGTACGTGTTCTTGTTCGAATTGATTTTCCACATATTTTTGGACATATACTCCATTCACTCCATGGTGACCATCCACCATGAACTAAAAACAAAATATAAAAAAATTCTTTTTATTAAATAAATAATATATCTATTTTATGAATATAAAACCTTGACATCGACTTATTTCAATATTTGAACCTTGACATATTCTTCCATTAAATTGTGGCATTGGTTGTGTACATGTTCTTGTACGACATTGACATTTTTCACCAGTTATTTGTTCACATATAAACCATGATGACCAAGATGTCCAACCACCATCAACTAAATCATATAAATAAATAATTACTATTAATATTATATTAAACACATACTTGTTGTATTAAGAATAGGACATGTCAATAAACGATTTGATGATGAAAATGTCGAGGATGATTTTGTATAAAGAATACATTGTTGTTGATTATTATCCCATGTACAATATGGATCCATAGCAGCTAAACATAAATTACTTGTATTTAATCTATCACAACGTGCAACAGATAGTTTTAACACTGATATTTTTGTTGTCATTATTATTTCTTTCTATAAATAAAAAAAAAACAAATAAAATTTATTTAAAAACCAAAAAAAAAGATGTATTATTATTACTGTTTCTGATATAAATTCTACTTTATTAATTTTCCATTGATCTTCTGAAATATTCATTGGTTTTAATTGAACTTGTTCAATGAAACATAATTGATTATTTATTAATGAATATTTTCTTAATAATAAACTATCATATGTTATAATAAATAAAATAGTTATATCATTAAA
>JAJEKB010015232.1:10344-21854 GCA_022393335.1 Macrotrachela quadricornifera
TCGATTCGATTCGATTCGATTCGATTCGATTCGATTCGATTCGATTCAAGTGAAAAGTGCACATGTTATGTAAAAATGATCTCCCCGTTCTCTTATGATATCAGTAAAAGCAATGTTTCTCGATCGAGAAAATAAAATAAAATAAAAACGATGTGTACTTTTATGAAGACTGGTATGATAAATCAGATGATATAAAACATTGAGCTCTCTCCCTTATTCAGAAAAACTAGATAAGTATAGAAAATTACCCTCTCAGTATTGTAATGGAAGGTATTCGAAGTGGCAACAAGAAAAGAATCTTTTAGTTAACGGCGATTTCTGATCTTTTTTAAAATCAGTTTTTAATGCTGAATCTGAAAATAATATCTTCTAAAATTTTCAAGAATAGAAACATAGGTATTTTTAGAGATTTTGAGTCCAAACTCCGTTTTTGGATAGCTAACGTTTTCCAAGTTTTTCACGATTTTTTTTGACTTGAAAGAAGCATCTAAAAGAGCTAAAAGCTAGTTCTTCGTAATCAGCACCTCACACTCTATCAAATCATGTATAAAAAAAGAAAAAAACAATTTTTACATATATCTTGCATTGTCTGCACCCTATACAGATATAATAGAGAAAACTTAGTATTGATCAAGCTGAATGGTTCCAGAGAGTAGTAATTATTTCTGTAATATAGAAAGTTCACGGTTTACTCACTTGATTCGACAACTTCGCATCATGCCGAACAAAAATACACGTGACAAATGTGGTAATGACGAGTGGGTGGGGCGAGGAAAAAGCAAAAGTACAGTGGGCAACTAGGAGAAAAAATAAACTTTCGACATTTAAACAATTATTGTAGTTAACGTTGGAGCTGCTGTGATCTTGTATTTAACTGTATCTTAAATAATGCTTGAAAGCTAGTATCTATTAAATTGCCGGCACCATAGAGTATATAAAATAAGTAAATACGACTTATAAGACTATATAAGTAAAATCTGCGTTTTACAGTAACGTTTTAGTTACATCCATTAGTTATTATGTAGCTATACACTGTCTTATAGTTACTATATATTACACGCCATTAAGACTTTCTGAAGTTCTTTCGACTATGACAAGATCAAAAATTTACCATCAGTATAGTGAAAAAAGCCACTGCCCCATAATCTTATTCGTTTATGAAATTTTGCGGGAGTTTAAATTCACATCTTAATTTATCATGTGATAGAATGTATCATGATCTATCTTCAATAGATACGCAAAGGTGTGCCGTTGAACCCTTGTTGAGATATTTGATTTTTACGGCATTTTTGTTACCAATACGCCGTAATTCTCCTCCGATTCATCTGAACAAATCAACTTTCGGATTTCCACTTAAAACTTTGCACAGAGAGAGGTCTCAATAAAACCAGTCGATCCGTAAAATTTCAAATTTCTTGGTTGCTCCTACTCTTAAATACGAGTACTGGAGATTTTGTACTATGAGTGATGTGAAAAAGAGTATTTTTTCTTGTACTTGTGTCTCGGGATAGAAGAAGCCCAAAGATCTGAATTTTTTAGAATAAACTAGTCTCATTATAACTTTTCTCCATGCACAGTTTTAAGTTGTAACTCGAAAATTGATTTTTCAGCTGAAGCTGAGAAAAACCACAGGTTTTTGGTAAAAAATGCTATAAAAATTAAATATTTCGACAGAAATAAGTTAAAAGCACGAATTTTTTTCAAAATGTTCATAGTTCATTAAGGCCTACATAATGCACATAATCTTGATTCAAAATCGATTTAACAACTGGAAATTGCTTGTAACCCTCTTTTTCTGCCTACTGTAGATGGGAGAGGGGGAGTAGCATCACATATGAAAAAGATATTAATTCCTTTTCGAATAATAATCGATTCAAACTTCTCGATCTCAGAAGTCTCTTGCCAAACTTAATGAAGTAACGTTTCTCTTATGAAATAGACTTCTGCCATAAAAAAGTCAAAACTATATTCATGTCGGATATGATAATCGCAGAGTTATTTAATTTTAATGAAATTAAATTTAAAATAAAGTAAACTCAAACTTAAGATGAAGCATCAAATGTTGAAAAATCCTTTATTAATTGTTAACTGTTCATATAAAATGTTAAGTGATAAACTACCAATTAATTTTGATTGATAAATATTTAAATGTGATTTGTTAACCGTTAATATGAAGTGTTCAAAGGACACGTTAACAGTTAATTTAGACGTTTAACTATGAAGATGATCTGTTACTTTATTAATATTAAGTGTTAATGTTAAGTATTTAAATTAACTACAATTAAAATAAAAGACTCACTCTTGCTATTAGTAATCGAAAATACATGCTGAAATTACAAGTAATTATCGAGATTAGAAGTCTTTTTATATGTTATACTTCAATTAAGTAGATCAAAACTCAAGATAATTAAATTAAAACTTGGTTCAGATATAGAGTATATTGGTTCAACATAATGAGTAATATAGCCTTTTCCATAATGGACGTGCAGCATGCTCAGCTCTCTCGGCATCTATAAGCTGTTGTGTATCCAGTATACGTCTTCCAGACATGAGATCGATGGTATGTGGCCGCATGAACGGTGTTCTCTTCCATATTTTCCAAACAACATAACACAAAATAATAACAGGAGCACCAAGATAGGCTTGGAAGAAAGCGGCAGCATTTGGAGACGCATCTAGTGGAAACATAGCTATATAGAATTGAGCAACCAGACATAAGATGTTCAGCAGGAGACCAAAATAACTGCCTACTACACCCAAAGGTGCTACAAAAGGAAGCTCATCTAGAGTGTGACCCTGTGCTTTCCATGCCAGTCGAAACATGATATGACATGCACAAATTGAGCCCCAAGTGAAAAATGATGAGAGACCCGAAAGAGCAAGCAACCAATTAAACACTTGAGGACCAACATTTGCACAGTTGATATAGGCGAAGAATCCCAACAACATTGAAAGCACGACAGAAGAAAGTGGGCGACCTTTTCGATCGATATAAGCGAGTATCTTCGGAGCTTGACCACATTCTGCAAGTGCACAGAGTGTTCGAGATGCACCGTAGACAGAGGAGTTACCTACCGAAAGAACAGCACAAAGAATAACAGCATTGAAGATCGAAGGTAATACTTTAATGCCTGCATCTTCAATGGCGATTACGAAAGGTGATGCAGATGCATCATAACCTGATGATCCATTGAGAAGTCGTGCGGATGTGTATGGTACTAAACAGCCAATGAGTGTCAATGAGACAATGTAAAATAGTGTTATTCTCCAAAACACTTGTTTTGTTGCTCGTGGAATAGTCTTTCGTGGATTAGCTGTTTCAGCTGCCGCTAACCCGACAAGTTCTGTACCTGAAAAAGCAAAGGCGGCAGTGATGAAAACGGAGCACACTCCTTTGAATCCATTCGCAAATGGTCCAGGATCATGCCAATATTTTCCTCCTAGATACTTGTGATTTGGACCACCTCCCAATACAAGAACAATGCCGAGAATAATAAATCCAAGCACGGCAATTACTTTAAGGACGGAGACGAAGAATTCAATTTCTGCATAGCCACGAACACCAAAGAGATTGATGATGAGAAGTACAGCAAGAAAAATAGTGATCCACACAGCAATATTGACAGATGTTGTCCAATAGTTGATGACTAGTCCAGCTGCTGTCAGCTCAAGTGGCATAACAATAAGCCAGTTCAAAGCATAGTTCCATCCCATCGCAAATCCCCATGCAGGATCAAGAAAGCGAGAACCGTGAACAGCAAAGGAACCAGAGACAGGAAAGACAACACTGAGTTCTCCAAGTGCCATACAGACATTGAAAAGCATAAATCCGACGATACAAAAATTAAGAACGAGTGCAGCAGGACCACCACTTGCAAGAGCAGAACCTGAACCAACGAAAAGACCAGTACCAATTGATCCACCTATAGCAATCATCTGTAAATGTCGATTTTTTAATGTTCGATGTAAGCCGTTTTTGTCCTTTTCCACATGATCATCTTGCGCCATCTCTTGATCTAATTCTTTCAGTTCAATGAAAGCATTTCCACGAGACGGTGCAGGTTTAAAAGAGTCAATTATACGTTGAAATAAGTTTGTTTTGGGAATTGTAAACAAAGTAGTGGTGCTTTTATCTGGCATGTCACCTACTGAAAATGTTGCCATCCTTGATTGTGGCCAAACCTACTTTAATAAAAATATTATATTATATATACAACGATTTAATGTGAGTGCGGCGCTTTTCTATATTTGAAAGAAGCAGCAATATCTGCTATAAAAAGTATTGTATGACAGTGATCGATGAATGAATCGATCAGTTATATAATCAATAGTATTCTTGCAAATTTTCAAAAAATGTGGTCTCTTTTACTTTTTATTAAGTTTTACATCATTCCAATTGTGTTTTTTTATCAGATAGAAGACAGTACTATATAGAAGAACGCAAGAAGTAATCTAAAGCAATAGTACTAATAGAACAAAAGAAAAATAGAAAAGAAGATACACGAAAGTGAGACTAATGTAACCTTATTTTTATGAGGGAAAAGTGTGAGTGAATGCTTGTCAAGTTATTTTTTACAAATGGCTGTTCAAGATGAGTCATATCAAAACTAATTATCATAAATAACCTAAAATAAAATCAATAGAAATCTGTACGTTATCACCGACAATGTTTTTCTATTCTAGTAGGTGTTATATTACAAGCGGTTCTAATGAATGATTGATTAATATGTCTCCGTCAAAAATCGGAAAACTAAGATTTTTTGCTTTTGTTTTACTGCATCAAAAAATGAAAACGAATAATCAGTGTTTGACTGAGTTATGATGAAGAAATTAACAGACTTTTGCAAATTCATAATTATGTGTACATCGATAATGTGCAAAAAAACTGCACATAATCTAACGTACTGTGTGCTTTATTCAAGCAGCAGATATAGTAAGATCTGACACGCCTGTCATGTCTATTGGCCATGATACACTCTGTTTTCTCTCTCATGCATTCGTTTTGCACTCATACTCCTCTCACATTTTCCCTCTATCTTCCATACGTTTTGTTCATTTTGCTTCAATATCCGCACATTCTTTCTCTTTTTTCTTGAGGGTATATATAGCTGGCGTTTCTCTGTTTGACTGTGTGTCTTTTATTCTTGAATTATCGTCTGGTTGAAAATAACGGACGATTCATTACAACGTCGAGTATAACTTTGATCTATCTTACAAAAGAATTATTCATCTAGCACTTAGTTGATCAAAATATTTTTTTTTATTAAAATTTTCAAACTATCAATTATGAATGAAAACGTTTTATTACTAGTCGTTTGTACGTTCAATGACTATACCTATTAAAAAAATGCTTGCTATCTGACATTGATCCTTCCATTATCAAAGACTGCATGCAATATAAAATCTACTGTTTTTAGAGGAATGCTTTTTTTGTTGCATATTAATTAAAAAAACTCTCTTAATTCTACTTTCGCATTCTATGTTTGTTAAAATCACACAGTTCACTTTATCTGACTTTAATGATCACTGATGACGACATGCGGAAAATAGAACTATATAGTTTATTTTTTTCACATAGTCTTATTCACGCTCAATTCTAGCACATTTTACTCACTATATAAATATAGCCTTGCTTAGCTTTTTGTGTCAAATAAGAAAACGATCTTTATTTAAATCTGTTGTCTTCCCTTCTTCACTGAATACTCTCATACTTTTATTAAATAAATGAAATAATATATCTTCACTTTTTCGTTTCTACTTACTTTGAATGTATTTTTATTAAATATACGTCTTCTCAAACAACAAGTATAAATGAATAAATTCGTTTTTGAAATGCTCCCTCTTGTCAACGTCGTATTGATGTTGTGCTAATGAATGAGTTGTCTCTATTTCTCCATTTTCTCCGATCAATGAAGCAGAACTATCTCTTGCATAGCTTCTGTTATCATAAAACAAATGAATTACCTCACACCTCAGCTAATGAATAAAAAAAAACAATTAGCATGCATTTTGTCCGGCAAAAAAACAACATTCTCAAATGTCTCAACACATTTATAATGTTATTACATCGATACACATTTTATAAAAAAATCCCTTAAGAAATTTCTCTCAGTTTGATAAGAGACTTTTGGAATGTAAAAGTCCAAATTTCAGTACATCATTGATAAGGTCAATAACTTCATGTTAAAACAACCATGACCTTAACTCAGTTCTTGTAACCTATTTAATACTTTTGTATCATATACTTCGTATACTGAAAATGATTAAGATCATGAAGAGTAAGTTTGGTACTTTGCCTTTATTTCAATTTATAAAAGTAAAATAAAGTTAGACAACAATATTTTTTAATATATAAATAGAAAAATTTAACTTTTCAACTTTACTATTTCGAATAAAATAATGAAATACTTTACTTTATTGAATAAATTCCATAAGGAGACTTCCAACTATGATTATAGTCACTGAAATTGAAGGCATTGGTATTGTTTTTGTATTGGGACGGTTGACGAATACGAGGTATTCAATGATACTTCGAGTATATTGAGCAATATTGTGCGAAAACAATTTTCTTAGGTTTCAATAATATTTTTTTCTTTTGTTTTCAGTTTCGATCTTGAGCAAAATATCTCAAGATATTGTTTGATTCAATCAAGAAATATAATATGTTGCTCATAAAACATTCACTAATGATCTTAAATCTTAGTCATAGATACGCACGTTCTGATCTCAAGATTAAATTAAGAATGTCCTTTTTAAATGAGCGAATTCATAGTTTCAACTTATTTTATGGCTTTACTCAATATGTGCTCAGTATGAAAGAAAATCTTCTAGGCATTATCGGTCACTGATGTTTCTTGTTATGATAATTCGGAATGAAATAATGTTGAAGAATCACTAACAGTTGATTGCCATCATAGTCACTCCGATTTAGTAATTCATTTCGCTGGTCTATATTAAACTCAACATCTTTTAACAAAAGTACCCCATTATCATTTATGTACAAATTTATCATTTTTATAGATTTCATTACTATTTTAATTTCAAGTTTTAGATTAAATAACAACTCATTTTCGTAAAGTATTTTTCTGATTTAATTGATTACAAAGAAGGACTGATCATATTTCTATGTGTATATGTGATGAAAATCTTTATTCATCAACACACTATTGGTCATGATGTAGGCGTATTTGCATATGCAGAAGATGGCAACAATAACAATAATGAAAGAGTTCATAATAAGTAATCAAATATCCCATTTTTAAAATGAAAACAAATGATTTAGAAGGCATATGAACAGTTTTTCATATACAATATTTAAAACAAATTAGCTTATGTCATTTGTTTCTTGTTTTTTTAGATAATAAATTCATCTTTTTATGCTAATTATAATGTCTTCTTTGAAAAAGGAAGAATAAAAAGATTACTTTTCTAAGTAAAATAAATATATGACATCAACGTACCAAATGTTCCAGTTCTTATCAGTAACGACAAATGATTCGTTGATTAAATAGCTTACTATTGTATTTACTTAGTTGTAACAGATATATATATATACATATATATACATCATTTTGTTATTCAATATTACATTTTTTGTAGAATATAATGACAAATTCACAATTAGACGCCGATATGGCGAATGTCGAAATAGTCGATAAACCAAAGTCAAAATCAAAATCTAGTATTACAGTTGATCAGTTTTTACATAATAATGAGAGAAAACAATCATTTTTTAGAGACAAAAATTCTTCTTTATAGTGCAATAGTTTTATCAGCTTAGATATAGAATATTATTGTTGTTAAATACATTTGAATTGTTGAATATTTGATCTTCTGTAGGGTGATCGTATGTGAAATTTTACAGTTGGGATTTATTTTATTTCTCTCAATCCAAGTAATCTTTAAGGAGTAGCTATCAATGGTATTGTACTTAATTTAGCTGCGATTTTCTTTGATGCAGCTATTGGTGATTGGACTGATCGTAATCCTCGTTTACCACGTAAGAAAAAAAAACATGATTTTTCATTTAATAATTTTGATTTTTTCTAGCTCTTAGAAAGGCATTATATGCACAAAATTTATCTGTTGCTTTAATGGCTGTTTTAGTTGTTATTGCTTTATATAATCAATCATTTGTTCCGGCATATTGGATGCTTATAATTCAAGGTTATTAAATCTTTTACTTTTTTTAAAAATATCTTGCATTTCTTTTTGTACTTTAGATTTTTTAATTGTAATCGGTATTATATCAGTATTATTTAGTATGGCATGTAAAATAGCAATATCAAACGATTAGGTCGTAGCATTATATGACGCTGATCAACAAACTTTATCTAGCAAAATTTTTCAAGGTTTTTTATTTGGGATTCTAAGGTATTCGTGATTCAAGTAGGTACAAATGTAACGCTTCTTCGAATCGATCTTATTAGTAATGTATTAATACCAATTTTAACAGGTGCTGTTATGGCATTTACATCACGATGGGTTAGTGGGATATTGATTGCTAGTTGGAACGTTATTTCACTTATTCTTGAACTTTTCTTATATACAAAAGTTTATGAATCAGCTAAAGATGTGTTAGCTAATAAAGTATTAGCTACAGATACAAATGGAAGTAAATAAATGTGTTATGTACTAGATCAATTGTCCTTTTTTTTTCAATTTAGAAACATCGGAAAAGAAAAAAAAATAACAGTAAAGTAAAGATTTTGATATTAACTTATGGATCTTTATCAGTTTGTTTACCCGGAATTTCACTTGCGTTACTCTATATGACTGTTTTAAGTTTTGATTCTGTAATACGAGGTAAAGATTTAAATTGAATATATAATCATTTGAAATTGTTTTTATAGCTTATGTAGTTGAACAAGGTTTATCCGAAGTTATTATGGGTGTATTAGATGGAGTAGGATCAATTATTGGAGCAATGGGTACCCTTATTTATCCAATTCTTGTGAAACGCACAGGTCTTGTATGTACAGGTGTTCTTAGTTTTTGATCCGAATTTTCCGTGTTGATTGTTTGTTTATTATCATTGTTCATTTATGGAACATCATTTACTCCATTTCAATATCTTACAATTGGCTCATGTCATCGTTAAAACACAACAAATACTAATAGTACAATCAATTCCATACTATATCATTGCTCAAATTCCAAACTATCAGTCCTTTTATTAGTCATTGGTATTACACTTAATCGATTTGGTAACGATTTTTTCCATTGAATTTTTATCTATTCTTTTTCTTTTTGGAACTAATAGGATTATGAATTGCAGATCTGACTGTAAATCAAATACAACAAGAACGTGTTCCAGAAGAAATTCGCGGTCGAGTTGGTGGTACACAAAACTCATTGAATCAATTTTTTGATATGCTTCATCATATCCTTATTACTACTTTACCTCAAATATCGCAATATGGTTATCATTTTTGTTTATCTGTCTTATCTGTATTTACTGCATCAATTATTTATACCATTTGGTCATGTTCATCTGCTTCGCATCTTGTTTCATCTGCTGCTAATATTGAGATGAATGAAGTAAATGTTGATGTACCACTATCTTATGAAACTCGTCCTGAAAAAGAAGAAGAAGAAGTAATCTTTATCTTCGTGGTAACAAATCGCAAAATTAATTCTATTTTATATATTTTATTACAGTGACATTTCATATTTTGAGGTAAAAAGTTGAAAATGTTTGAAATTAACTACAGCTTTCCCTATACAGTGTTAATTTCGACGTTCAGAAACTGTTAGCGTTCACAGATAACTCCACGTGATGCTAAATTTTCACATATGTGTTTCTTTTCTTTCCTATATCATACTTTAAAAAATGCCATATGTCTTACAAGACGGTTCGTCCGTCTTATTTCCATCTAACGCTTAAATCGGTTATCCATTGACGTTTGGCACGTCTACCTGAGACACATTATACGTCTAACAAAAAATACGCATCATGCGTCTTACCTACACGTGCCAAGC
Organism: Macrotrachela quadricornifera; assembly: GCA_022393335.1. NCBI lineage: Eukaryota > Metazoa > Rotifera > Eurotatoria > Philodinida > Philodinidae > Macrotrachela > Macrotrachela quadricornifera. Next base: position 20,326 of record JAJEKB010015232.1, read on the forward strand.
GTTAGACGGAAATAAGACGGACCAACTGTTTTGATAAATGGGTGAACCATCATGTAAGACACTTGACATTTTTTACAGTGCACACATATATCATATCGCTGATCATCATGTTCTCACAATGATCAACTCTACTACGTCCTTTCTTTTCCTTTCTATTGCGTAGGTTGGTTTTCCTCTCTCTCGTTATATAAGTTCTTGTTTTTCTCTTTTTTCGTTGTTCGTTGTTTTTGTTAGTCTTTCTCTCTATTTTCTCTGTCTTTTTTGTTTTGCGGCTTGTAATTTTTCATTTATTAACTTTTGTTAATAAGTATACTGTGAAGACCCACCAAATTCTGTTCTTTTTCATGGAATTACCTTTGTACTAGTTTTATTACATTTGTAATATGTATTCATGAAGACTACTCTCCTCGAAAAATATCAACTTTCGTTAAAAATTTTGAAATTGAGATCAATGTATGGGAAGACAGCCCATCTCTACAGATCTTTCAAAAAGTACATCATTTTTCCTCCAAAACCTCGTCTCTGGCCAAAAATTTTTGATGATTTGAATGATCTGTCTCTTAAAAAACACAGTTTTACTATTTGTTTTAAATAGATTTGTTGTATTTTCCCATTTTATGATTTCCTGACCGCGTAATTCAAATTTTCCCGTCCAGCCTCTTTCAATATATACATATGTATAAATTTTTCTTTAAAAGAGTATATCAAGATATAGTACCTGGCGAAGTAGTTTTTATTATATATATATTCTTTTATACGAATAGACACCTATTTTTAGAGTTTTTCAAGTCATTGAACTTGACATTTCTTTAGTCCGCTTAACAAATAATAATTTGAAAAAAAAGAATTCTGATAGGCATCACATTATGACATACTCTTTCAAAAAAAAACTGAAATATATTTAAGGAACCTGAACAGAGAAAAATGAGTTAGCTAATGCGCTACTTTTGCCTTTGCTTGATTTATTTCTCTGTTATATGTCATATTATCGGGTTGAACATTTTACTATAGCCTCTTCACATCAGTGGCGACATATTCTGAAAATTTCACGTAATTTTAATGTACTTGTTCATGAAATCCTTTTTTGAGTGAGGGGGAGTGCTCACAACTCTAAATTAAGTAAAACTATTAGTCACATCCATATTCATCAATAAAATACAATAATGTCATGCATGAATAAACAATCATTTACTTATTCCTTTTGAATGATGTGACAAGTATTTTTCTTTGTATTTGACTTATAAGACAATAATTATATGTTCTATTCTCTTTGCTTTTGACGTTTTACTTAGTTTACTCTTTCATTTCTTTTCTTCAGCCATCGATATATTATCGGAGTGTACGTGCTGATTTAGCATGTACCAAGTTTGGAATAGATCAGAAGATTTGGATTCGAGCCTTATTAAATTCGGTTTTGATCGGATGCAAATTTCAAAAGATTCGGTTAAATTTCCAATTCATTCATTTTTACTCTTCTTAATTTCTTTTGAATGTCTATAACAACAAATCTTTCGAATCTAGTTGAATCT
>JAJEKB010015234.1:9000-19640 GCA_022393335.1 Macrotrachela quadricornifera
AGAATTTGTTGCTTCTGTGACCACTTGTCACTTGTGTAAGAATTTGTCACTTGAGATTCAACTGCCAACCGAAACAAATCAATATTTTTTACCAATCAAACGTATTTGTCGATCCGTACAACGTTTATTAAGATGCTGACCGGCATAACCTATTAGAACCGTTTGTTGCTCATAGGTCAAGATGCAGAGAATTCGAATGTGGTAAGAGAATTTGTACTCCCATACGCGAGGGTCCAATCGTGTCTGGCTCAATTTTCGATGGATTCCTGTTGCAGGCATCGACTGAAAACATTTTTCCATCTCATCATATTCTGTAGGAAAAGCATTTTTAAGAGCTAGAAGATCATTGTCAACACTACTATTGATGCTGACTAATTTCCGTAGTGAAGTAACTACAGTTGGATTTTGACTTCTATTACATTAAATGAGAATAAAATTCAGAGAAAAAGTTCTATTAAATTGACACTTACTGTGTTTTTGTACATTTTCCTTTCTTCGTTGCCATTTCTTAAATTATCATAGTTTGTATTCCGCTTTTTATAGGACACCAACATGTTTCACTCTCTTGAAAATTTTTCTTTTTTTCACTGCCCAATTCAGCAATCGTGTGTCAGCTGTACAGGTTGATTCTGTTTACCAACATCTACGTCTTTCTTTTTTTCATGTTGCTCTTCGATACACCTTCACATAGAATCCATAGAAACGTTTGTGGAAGAACACAAAAAAGACTACTATACTTTCTTCGAGAATTTTCGTCGACATTAGTGAGTCAGATTCGTATAATGTTGTAAGAGCGAGTAAGAGTGGGAATGAGCGTTATTGAGGCTAGCCATAGTTTTCGTATTATCAGGAGAATACATCCTATTCCACGATGTTGCACATTGCGGAACTAGTTCCGCCTCAGGAATCAATTCCACCGATTCCGGAATTGGGTCAAACTGTAACACAATATGATTCCGGAATTAATCGAATCAGTACCGATTCCGAAATCGCTTCCCGGCTTCACCCTCATGTTTGGTAGTGCTGTTGCAGATTAATCTCACAGACACGCGAGCCATTCCGGAGTCGAAGTCTTTATAGATTTCATGCAATTCCGGAATCGATGGAATTAGTTCCCTAGACGGAACTAATTCCCTAATGTTCAACATCGCGGAATAGAATGACTGCTCATTATCAGGTGGATGTTTTACATGTCACTGAGAGCGGTATCATCTCCATCTTAGTTTATTCAGTTTTCAAGATCAACCAAATATTTCAGTTTTAAATCAAAACAAGAAACTATTAGGAGGTACACTCAGAGAAAAAGGGTGGGTGAACGATGAGGGTATGAGGGTGACACAGTGGGTGAATTTTTCGTAGCAGGTCTACATGTATGTTTCCTGCTTTAAAACTAGGTTTTATTGTTTAGAAGTATTTTCATACCACTTCAAACATGGTTCATGATAAAACAACTGTGTTTTTTGGGGCAGTTTGCGTAAAAATAATCCACGAAATATTGATGGTAAATTTTTTGAATAGATTGATTTATTAGAAAATGTATGATATGGCATACCATTTCACGCAAGTTTACACGCTGATTATAAATGTCGCCTTAGTTTGTCACTATGTGGTTTTAAGGAAAAAAATGGGTTTTAGGTCATAACTTACAGCTTTTTTTTTAAAGGAAACTTTAGTCTAATGTATGGTCACTGATCTGATAACTGTGTATATAGCTAACTATGAATTAACATGAAAGAACGTAGTTAGTGAATGACTAAACTCGGTCGTATGAGAATCTTTTATGTTGTTTGGCAACTATAAAACAACCTAAGGGGGGAAAAAGCCGAAATTTTGATTGCTTTGATTGCTAATGGTTATCCGGATCCCTTTATATCGAAAAATCATCGATCCGAGCTTTTTTTTATCAACATAAGTTTTCTACCTTTGAGTTAAGGATGGTATTTTATCTTCATTTACACAGTAAAGAAAGCACAGACCTTACCACGTAAAGTAAAGTACATTACAATACTATAAATTTAAGATTGATTTTCGAATCGGAGAACATACCTCCATAGTGTTGTACGGAATAGGCATGCACCAAAGCCAGAAGTTTTAGCTTTGATGATTTGGGTTTTGATATGGTTTTGGCTTTGGTGTACCAATGGAGATGGAATGGGGTTTTTGGGTCGCGTTTTTCTTCGCTAGTGCAAGGGTGATGGATAGAGTTGTTCGGAGTGAATTATAAAGCGCACTCGAAAATCTATGATCGACGCAAACAATACTATCCTCCACCCTTGACATAGTCAAGAAAAACATGACCCAAAAAATCGTTCCCCCTTTCTTGCCTCTCTGGTTCTCTACTATTGTGCGGAGTAAACATCATGTTGTCCAGGGCAAATTATAGAGCATCCTTGAAAACCTATAATCAATACGGACAATATTATGTTTCGTCTTTACGAATGGACTGAAAAATCTCGAAATGAAAAATCTCGAAAGTCTAAATGTCGAAAGAAAAATCTCGAAAAGAAAAATCCCGAAAAGAAAAATCCCGAAAAGAAAAATCTCGAAAGGAAAAATCTCGAAAATCTAAACGTCGAGAAAAAAATCTCGAAAGAATAAATCTCGAAAGTCTAAATGTCGAAAGAAAAAATCTCGAAAAATGACGTCGAACGAGAAGAATAAATAAGTGACCTGTCGTAGCAATCGACGAGTGGTGTCACATATCCAGAATCTCGGGCATGCTGGAGATGCCAACAAAGATGCGAGAGGTCCCAAAGTATCAAATAATATACTACCTAACGACTACACGAATCTGCAAATCTTTGTGAAAGCTGTATCTTTTGTAGAGATGCCGTGTGTCCTGAGCTTTTCCTCAACGAGATGCGGCATCTCCCAAATCTCCATCTCTCATATTTCCTGATAAAACTTTTTTTTGAATTTTCAGTCCTAGGGCCTTATGGGAGATGTATCTCTCACAGGAGATGCAGCATCGCTACAGGAGACCAGGGTCTATTAGGATCTATTCGAACCTTTCAGTGTAAACCAGAGTCTTCGTCTTTTCGCCCTCACCCTCACTTAGATGATGCGCCTTCTGAGCCCGTTTGTGTGCCTCCGCCCTCACCCTCACCCTCACCCACCCCACACCCCACCCTCAAGATACGATCTTCCATTGTATAATGTGTCTGTATTTTTTTTCGAGATTCGACTTTAAGACTTTTCGAGATTTTTCTTTCGAGATTTGTTTTCTTCTGTCTTTCACCTTTTCGAGAGTTTTCTTTTCGCGATTTTTCTTTTCGAGATTTATTTTTTCGAGATTTCCGTTCGAGATTTTTTCTTTCGAGATTAGTCCACCATACCGTCTTTACAATAGTGGACAAAATTATCACTCAAAAACCTGATAACTTTTCTATCTTTCCCCTTCTCTTTCTTCGACATATTGAGGCTATCTGAACCAGATAGTTGTAATGTACTAGCATAAAGAAAAATACTTGAGTACTCAATAAATCATGGATCTGTCACATATATATCCAGTCGCACTGGGTACCTAGTTCGACTATTATTCAGTTAACTGGCACTGATACATATCTATTTATGCTAGGCCCTAATGATTTGTGAATGACTTTATACAAAAGGCTTTGGGGAGTTATGAGAGCCTCGTAGTATAGTCCTGGGAAACCTCTGGTTATCTCATAGTGTAGACCTCGAAGATCCTGGAAAGTTTTAAAGAATCCATGATTTGATAATTATAGATTAATCAAATGTATACCCAGTCAGACTGGTCATCCAGCTTACTGCCACTGGCATATACCTGTTCTCATCTCTTCTCTCTCGTTCTTGGCTATTACAAAGGGAAACCATTAAGTTGTTCGAGGTGAATTAAAGAGAACTCTTGATAATCTTGGATTGACATGGGAAAAACTATCTTTCAATCTTAGAATATCTCATATCTATCATTGGTTGTTAATGATTGCTTTGATTGCAATCAGCTTTTCCCCCTTTGGAATAACCCATCTTTTCAAGTTCTTATACGGAGAGGTCAAAAATGTTTTTGAGAAAAGAACGGTCTATATTAGTTATGATAAGATGCATCTCGATGAGCTGGTTCCAAATATCATCTTGATTTCGAATCAAAACAGTACTGTTCTTTTTTAAAATAGGAACCTGAGGGAGAACATCGATTTTGGAGAGATCCGTAGTATCAGCTATGCTTATCAATGAGCAGTGGCGTTATAACCAATGATGACCATAGGTACATGGAAAAATAATCGACAAAAGTTTCAGACCAATTGGATGTAAATTGCGCTGAGCATCTGAGAAACTCGAAAAGACTGAATTTGAGACTGTTCTTGAACACATGAACCAACTTATTTTCGAAGAAACACTTATTATTTTACATGATCCCATGCGACTCAGTGAGTTGAATTCAAATATCATCTTGATTTTACTTAAAAATGATTCTGTATTTATAAAAGTAACGATTTTGAGACAGAAACTTGACTTTTTTGAAAAACCCATAACATTATTTTTGCTCACTGATAGAATTCAGTGCTACATTCCTAATGGTAGATTACATCAGGTGTGCACTGCTCGCACTCTGACATCAAATTTGGTGGTTGTTTTGGAAGTCGCGCAGCATCCGCCTCTTTGCCGCTGAACGACCGTACCTAGATCATATCACCTATTAAAATTTCTTTAAATGAAATTTCGAAAAGCAAAGCTAAATTTGCCGTCTTTTAACAACATTTCCGTATCTTTTAAGTTAAATTAAAAGTCAAAAAAATTAAGTGCCATCGACAGAGTAATCATTCTTAAGAGTAAACCAAATTTTAATGTTATATGCAATTGTATTATGTTCTAGGTTTTCATTATTATGTTTAGTGTTCTCTACTTGTATAATTGATTTTCTTTGATGAAGTTTATATTTTTTATTAATAAATTATACGAAAGATGAATGTATACATAGCAAAAAGTATATGTAAAACGTTGTTTATCAAAATTCAGTATTGCTTAACAAGCATTCTAATTCCATGCTAGTGCAATAAGTCTGTAGAAAAGATCAAGAAAACAATTCTATAGACATTATAAGACGGCTGCACTACCACTCAAAAAGACTGTCATACGGTGGACTCTTGTTGATGTCTCTATTTTTAGATGCACATCTCTGAAGTCAATGATTAGTTTCAGAGAATTTTTGATTTTAAAATTACTCGATAAATCTTTTCAGACGGCACAATCTCTTACCAAAGTTCATGAACAGATTTCAAAGGCAAAAATTTAAAGTCTATGTCTACTCAGACTTCATAAAAGTTCTAATGTTATAGAAACGATATTCTGCCTTGTTAGAACAGTTTGCTGAAGGTCCTGAAATTTTTGTTGCAAGTAGTTCTCTTGATTTATTACGTTATTTAAATATTTTCGAAAAGAATCAAATTTTTATATATATGAAAGAACCATACATAATCGAATTAATTGCTGTGTGAAAGGATTCTATTAGGGTAAATGTGTTAAAGTTCCACTACTACTCCAGATATTTCCTTTTCACATTAATCACTTGATGTTATGAAACTATGAAACTTAGAATGAATGCTTATAACAAACGAAAATAACTATTTACAATATTATCTAAAATCATAAGAATAAAAATGTTGTGACTTTTCAACTGCATCTTCATTTTTTTTTGTTTTATTCTTTTGATTCATTTATATTGTTGTGCATATGTATTTAAGTGTGCTCACGTGAATGCATGTGTTCGAACATAGAACAAATTGAAAAGTAAAAGGAGTCGTAAAAATAAAATTCAAATAATAAAAAATCTGCGTTTTTATAATTTGACTATTATATAAACTAATGTTGCCTTAACGAAATGTATCGAATGATAGTTATTTGAACGTTCTATTTGTTTTTTTTAATTTAAATAGATGTGATAAACATCGGGACATATTTTTCGCTCTACCATTATCGGTAGATTAGTTAATCGATATGTTTCAAAAAGGGTGCAAGTTGTTTCACATTGATTAATCCTATATGTTGATTATTTCTCGTGTTATTGTAGCCTTCTGTTTTCACGTTCAAATATCATAGATTAACTTATGATATCAATTACGACAAACACTGTTTTAATGAGAAATAACATGTTTGTAAAGATAATATAAATTCAGTATTTCTTATGATAAATAGGTATTTTCAAATATACATTAGATATTTGAAAGTACACAAAGGTCTTGAGCATCTAACTCTCGATTATACACTCGAAATTCATCTATAGCACCTTTATATGGTCCAGCAACAATAGATGATGATGATGAACAAGCAGAACTGGATACTGAAAGTCCTGGACTATTATTACCCAATGTAATGTAAGTATTGAATAAATTATTATTTGTTGACATTTGTACAGCTCCAACTAACTGTCCATTGATGAACAAACGAAAACCATTTGTACTCGTATAAACAACAGCTAGATGAGTCCATGTTTGTAATGGTAATATTATACTTTCAATACTATTAAGAGTTGAAGTTGGAGGTGTCATTAATTGAGCAACTAATACACCAACAGCTGTGAAACCTAAAAGATCATAACAAACAGATCCAGTGCCATTTTGAAGGTTTGATACATGTACCAATGAACTACCACCAGTAATTGTTGTTGGATTTATCCAGAGTGAAATAGATAAGGGCATACTATATGAACGCATTGTAGGAAAACATTGTGCTTGAAAATAACTTGTACTAAGATTAAAATATATAGCTTGTTGAAGACGTCCTGATGAAACTATTCTTATACCATTTGCAATACCATGAATTATATTAACACTACGATCGAGTAATGTATCTGTTGTATCTAATGGATAATAAGCAATAAGTGAAGCATCATTAGATATTTGACATGCAGTTCGAGCAGTGCCAACTGATATAGTAACATGATCAATATATCTAATTAAATATCGAAAAAATATTTCGATTAAAATTTAAATAGTTAATATATTTTTTTTCTCACCCATGGAAATATGATGATGAATAATTGACTGAAGAACTAAATCCAATATATGTACGAGCATTAGTCAATGTTCCTTGATATGGTTCAACAGTTCCACGTGATACAGCATCAATTCGACCATTTGTATAAATCAATTGTTGACGCAAAATTGCATCATAAACGACGGTTATATGATGCCAAGACGATACGGAAAGTACACTTCCACCTAATAATATATTTGCACTAGTATTCATTGAATCAAATGATAATGCTACACGATTATTACGAATACTTAACGAAAAACATATTAAATCTGAACCACATTGACTAAATAAACCATAATCAATTGAACTTCCACCACTCGATATAAGACACCATAATTCTATAGTAAAACTTTGCTGTCGTAAGTTTACATAAGGAATACGAATATATTGATTATTAGTCGAATCCAGTACGATTGCTTGACGAATATAACTTGTAACAGTATTATAATTTGGTAAACTTAAACCGTAAGTTACTCCGCTATAATAACCACTTAGATCATTTGCACTCTGATCGAATGGATATAAAACAGTAATAATTGACGTACGATATGGTGTTTCATAACCAATACATGTTTTTGACGAGCAAAAACATGCTGTCAGATTGGTTGCACTAGATGATTGAATAAAAAAAAATACATATTAATTAATATATTGGTCATAAAAAATAATTACTTACAAACTGATATATTTTGATTCAGTACAAGTAAAAAGATAGGTGGTAAGATGGCACCAGCTAAGCAAATAACAAGTATTATAGTAATAATACTCACTCGAAAGATCATCTTTTGTCTATTTGTTAAATTACTAAATGTATATAGTATGAATGTTATTTATCTCGGTGTAATATGATAAAATAAAATGATTACTTACTTAAACCATCGATGAAAGAAAATACTCAAAGAATTCGATTGATGAGAATTATCTTTCATAGATGTAGTCGATAATGGTAGAGATTTAACTGATGTTCCATTAAATTCATTAATATTTGGAGTCATCAATGGTGTATTTGTTCCTTTAGGAGTTGAAATATCTTGAAATAGAACAGAAGGTGAATTATCATTTATACTTTGAGTTTGTTCTTTAGTTGTTTTTATATCCTGTTGAAATATGAAATACGCAATATATAACACACGTGTCTGTTAGTCAAAATATGATTGATATTTTTTACTTTATGTTGAACAGTTGCTGCTAGTTTCTTTGGTATAAATGATATATGAATACGTGATTGAAACGGTTTAACTTGTGAGTTACTCATACTTGATGTATTTGAATCCTGCTAAACTAAAAAATATTTTTATTTTAATCAATTTATAGAAATATAAAAAAAGAAGATTGGTAATTTTCTTTTGTTTATTTACAGCATTTATTGTTAATCAGAAATAAAAAGAATACTTAGAAACTTTTTTTTTACTAAAATTTTAATTATATTTCGAAACCTTATATATTCTCTTCAGGTTGCTTCTCTTACAAATCTTTCTTATACGCAATATCAGTACGTTTTTATTTTAAGACAAAGATTGACTCCAATAGACTTTTAGCAAACAAAATATAAATATATATCTATTTTAGAAGCTACTGCTCAAAAATACATAACAAGGGAGTATATTTGGATGCGAAATTGCTTTCAGATCGAGTATATACTCAAACTATAAACCTGGTGAGCTATTAAACAGTCTAGAATGGTTTGATTTGTTAAATCTGTTGAGCAGACATATACGGTTATTACGATTACTAGTCTTGCTGAAATAGTACTCATTTCAAGCAATGGCGGCACTAGCTGAAATTTCTAGGGGTAGCAATAAATTTTGTAAATCGGCAATAATAATAAGAAATTTTCTATTACAGAACTTATATATAATCAATTTATATATTTCAAAATAGGTTTTTTATATCTTTTTTTATGCAAATTCAGTTATAATAGTATCTAAATCAATATCAAAACTACGTTCAATATTTATTAAAGCTAAACAGGATGATATATCTTGACCAGTTTTATTTCGAATGTATATTTTAACTCTCCTTAAAGATGAAAAACTCCTTTTACAGTCACAACCCTTATTTGGAATCAGAGACCGAAACGAGTCAAAAAAAATCCAACTCGACTCGACTCGACGAACATTTGAATACAATGAAAGTTATTGTTCGCTATTCATTTCAGTCCATCCAACGTTGTCAATTCATTGTTATATCGCGCCATCGGCACTGACTGTATGGTGAATTTACTATGATGGTTGAACATTGTACAGTTCTAATGAAGCCAAAAGCTAACTAACATTTGTTACTGAGAAAGTGCGAAAAGAATTATAAGAAATTCCAAAAACTCGAGTCAATCGCGTCAAACTCGACTCGTTTTTGGTCTCTACTTGTAATAGTCCATAAAGAAGTATCATATGATTCTTGTAATAAGTTTGTTGGTTTTTTTGTGAACTAATATGAGAGTTTACTTTTATCAGATATTTAGCAAATGTATAAAAACCTAATTACCAGATCACAAAAATTAGAATTTGGTTTAAAATAATAAAATCTAATCAACAGTTTCTCTATGTATTACGAAAAGAATCGAAAATATGATCTCTATTTTTCTCCAATAATGCAATACTAATCGACATTATTTTTGACAAAGATAGATATCAGACATATATGATGAAGGTAGAGTCTTTAACGAAAATAAAACAAGTATCATAATGCATAAACATTCTTCTAACAACTACCTGTATAGAGATTATTAAAGTAGCAATAACTTTTTATTGCTACCCTTCGCATCTATAGCGCGCCGCCTATGATTTCAAGGATGTACAACATAAAAAACTGGTTTTCACTGTTGGTAAGAGAAGATGATAATGCATTGAATAATAGGTGATAACATATTTTAACTTAATTTTTTTTGAGATTTCCAATCGAACTTTGTGAAAATCAATGTATTGTGACAGATGATTATGATTCAGTTAGGCTTTTGAATCATCAATCGAAAATATACACGACTGCAAAAGCCTAAAACTTTTTGACTTACGGGTACCCCCCATCTTTTTTAATAAAATTAAAAAATAATTTCTTCCTTTTATTTATGTGCTCTAAAGATGGGTTGGATAGTGGCCTTTCAATCTTCGCTTGAACGAGTTTAATTCGATCTATCGTTAATTTTTTATTCAATTTTTACGAGAACCTGGAATACAAAAAAATTGTCAACATGTTCCTCTCTAATAAGAAGTAATAGAAGTTTTTCATTAACGATAGCTTATAGAATCGCTAGAAAATGAACTTTCGACTTTATAATCGTGGATATCCCCAAAAAAACTTTCAGCCTAATCAAACAAAGTTTCATGAGATCGTACAGGTGCAAGGTAAAACCTGATGGAAGACCTTACAAAGATCTACTGTAAAAATGTTTTCGTCTAATATGTGTCTCGTTATTTGATGTGTTCTATCTGTGCTAAAAATTCCAGCTCGATTGGTCTTATCATCTTCGAGATCTAGAAATAATCAAAATGAGGGATATCTTTAAGCATTCAGAAGTTATACGTATTTAACTCGAAAATCGAAGTCGATGTTTTACTAATTCCTCCAGAAACAATCAACTTTAGAATTTTTTGCAAATTTTATAAAAAAAAATAATTTTTCGGTATTTTAAGAAAATTGATTAA
>JAJEKB010015235.1:0-10800 GCA_022393335.1 Macrotrachela quadricornifera
ACGAAAACAAATTCTTAATAATCTATCACATGATTATCCACAAATAAGTCAATTAATAGTAAAACCTATTCAAAAATTACTAACAAATATTGAACATATTAAAACAAATATTAATCGAAAACAAGAAGTAAAAAAATAAAATCAAAATAATTTAAAAACTAAAATTTTTTACTTAAAGGAATATGAACAACAAAATCGGCAACAAAAAGATTTTCGTCAACATATTGAATCATTATTTGAATGGATTAAACAAATTCATCGTTATGAACCTTTAAGTGATAAACGTGATTTAGAATCTCTTCAACGAGAATCTAATAGATTAAATAATATATATCAACAAATAAATGATAAATCAAAAGATATCGATAAACTTTCACGAAATATTAATAGGTTAAATTAATTTCCAATAATTCATATTTATATAAAAAAAAAATTTTTTTTCTTATATTTATTTCTAGTTCAAAATTACCAAATGATTCATTGCAAAGATTACGTCAAGAAATTGATCATTTAAAAGAACGTTTTACTGAATCATCGAATGAACTTGAAACAAGAAATACATTTATTAAAAAAACAATTAAAGTAAGAAATAATAATATATCAATGCATGTATAGATATTCGCATTAAATCATTTTATATATTCAGAATATACATACTAAATAATTTTTCGATAAATTTTATGTATTGTTATTCTCTCATTCTAAGCTTTAAGAAATTCACTATATAAAAATGCATGATAATCACTTTATAAATAGGATGTGGAAGGACATCAACGAAAGCAACGTAGTTATAAAGAATCATTGAATAAACTTTCTTCACTAGTAGAGCATGATCTACAAACATCAGGCAGAGTAAATATATATACATAGATTAATAATAAAATATATATTCTATTTTAAATAATATAGTCTGTAGAAGATGCATTAAAATCTCTTGATGAACAAATGATTAAATTTGAAACTCAAACTGAAGAACGAGAACGACGTAAACGTCAACGTGAACGTGAATGGCATTTATTTATGGATGAAATAAGTTTATTACAAGATAAATTAAATATATTTAAACAACGAAAAACAAATATACATGATTCAATTGAAGAACAACTTCATTCTATAAAAGTAAATTAATTTTAAAAATCAAAATTTTTAGTTTCTTGTTTTTCCATAGAATGAAAAACAAGAATTAGATCAATATCAAAATGAATTAACACATTTAAAAAAACATGGACAAACAATGTGTCTTGAAGATGGAAATTTAATTCCATTACCATCAGAAATTCATCTTCTACAATCAATGATAACATTTTTAAAACAACAAGTCTTTCAATTAATATTCCTAAAACCTTTTTAATATCTTATTTTAATTTTTAGTTAGAACAACGTCGTGAATCACTAATTGAATCTGAACGTTGTCGTGATATTTATTTAAATGAATATAAATTATATGAAGATGCATATAATATAACTATGGAACGTTTAAGTCGACCACTTCCAATAGCATCTACAACAGATGAATATGCTCATCAATTAAATGAACATAAAATTTCTAATAAACAAATCGATGAAAAACGTCGACAATTAAATGTTCTATATGATAAACTTGATCGCGAAACACGTGCACGTTATTTAAAACAACACTATGATTTAGAAAAACGTTCAAATGATTTACAAGATAAAATGATTGCACAAACAATACATTCAGAATATTTATTACGTATTTGGAAAGAATATCAAATAAGATTAGATGAAATATCTTATCAATTAGATGATATACAAAAACAATTATTATTAAATAAAAATTTAGTTCATTTTCAACAAATTCAAACAAATTTTCTACTTTATAAAGTTTGAAATTTTATTTTTTGTATAATTAATATTTAAAAAATAAGACGAAATTTTTTTTATGTAGGATTTTAAACAACGTTTAATATTAATTGAACCAGAATTATTACATTTAAATGATGAAATTCAAACACTTTGTAGAGAATTAAATGTTATTTCATTACAAAATAATATTCAAAATATAAATGAAAATTTTAATCGAATTTCAAATGATATTCGAGAAAAATTTGATAGGTTAAATCTAATTTTAAATATTTATTTATTTTTATAATTTTTTTCTTTTTCTAGTCATAAAATTGCAACAATTATTTCTAATGATATTAAACGTAATTTATCTATTCTTGAAGATACATTAGTACAATGTTCAAATGAATCTCGAATTCGACATGATGGAGATATTAATGAACTTAAAATTCAATTAGAACAAATAATGGTATTATTATATTAAAGATTTTTAGAATTTAAATTATTTTTTTTCAAGGATGTGGAAAAACGTCTTGATAATATAGCAGATATTTATTCAAATACAATAACATTAATAAAACGTTTAAAAACTTTTAATCTTTATGATATACAATCAATAGAAAGTACTTTAGAAAATTTTCATCATAAATGGACAACACTTAAAGTAAAAAAAAAAACATAGAATTTTTAAATAAAAATAAATCTTCTTTTTTTTTTTATTATTTAGAAAGAAATTTTACAAAATGAAACTATTCTTCATCAAAATATAATTAATAATTTACCATCTAGACAAGCTTGTAAAGAAATACTTTTATTTATTGATACAATTAAACGTTTTTTGGATGATGATCATGGTGCTTTAATTAATAATAAAGAAACGCTACAAAAATTACTTAAACGATATAGAGTAAATTATAAATACATGATTTACAAAGAGTGTTTCTAAGTTGAGTTAGGGACAGGGCCATAGGGGGGGGGGGGGGGGGGGCGGGGGGGCCCGGGCCCCGCCTTAGGGCACAAATTTCCTGGAGCGGGGGAACGGCAAGTAAAATTTTTGAGGCTGCGAAAAATGTTTTTCTCCATGGCGGCCCCCCCTTACGAAATCGGGCCCTCCCCCCTTAGAAAATTCCTGGATACGGGCTTGGTTAGGGAATAAATATCGAATATGAATCTTTGTTTGTATTAGAAAGAAAGGATAATTTTAATATTTATATAGGATATGCGTGTGGAAGTAGTTAATCATCAAAGGACAATTGATTTTCTTAATGAATCTTTTCAACAAGAAGCTAATGTAGATTTAACAAGTATTGATTATATGGAAAATATCAAACAAATTAATATTGATTGGATTAAAATAAAATCATTGATTTCAGCTCGAATTGATGTAAGAATATATATGAAAAAATTTCTTTTTATTTATTTTTTTAAATAGATGTTAGAACAATTCAATGATCAATTTAATGAATTTGATCAAACAGTTCGTACATTATCTGAATGGGTTCAAGAACAAACATCTGATCTTGATTTTATGCGAACAAGAAATTTAGAAGCTGGTGCTAAAGATAATATAAGAAGATGCAATGTAAAATACATATCTATTTTTCTTTAAAAAAAAAAACAATTCTAATTTCTATAGGAAATGGAATTTCAATTAACATCAAAACAACAAGTACTTACATCATTAAAATCATATAATGGTCGAATGATATCATCTTCATCAACATTTCGTATTATTGATCAAGATGGTTTAATACAAAATTTACGTCAAATGCTTGATCATTTATCACCATCAATTGAACAATTAAAAATAAAATCAAAATCAATTTTAACTGATTGGCAAGAATATAATCATGTTTTACTTCGAATGGAAAAAATTTTACGTGAAGCTGAAGCTGAAATTGATCGAATTGAAACAAGCGCAATGAATGTTGAAACATATGAAATGAGTACAAGAAAAGCACAAGTAAAATTCAATTTGATTTTTCAAAATTCAAAAATTAAATTTTGTTTTTTTTTGTAAGGAACATTTACAAGCAATGGAATCAAATCGATTTAATTTTGATCAAATAATAACTCAAGGTCATCAATTATCTAGTCAATGTGATAGTCAAACATCTTCAAAAATAAATGAAATAACTACACATATTCAACAACAATGGACAATTGTTGAAAAACGTTTACAAGAAATATTAAAACCATCACGAGATATTGTTGATAATTGGAGACAATTTAATAGTTTATATGTTCATTTACTTGATCGACTTAGTGAACTTGAAGGAAGATGGTATACAATTCAACGAGAAAAATTTACATCAGATATTGATTCATTTTTAGAAAAAGCTAAAGTTAGTATCGAAAAAAATAAATTATCTCTCTTCAAATGATTAATTTTTATTTTCTTATAGGATTATCAACAACGTCTTCAACAACTTGATAGTGAAATTCTAATATTACATGAACGTGCTAAAAAAATTGTCAATCATTTACCTCCAATAGCTGCTAAAAAAATCGATACACAATATTCTGTTATTAATAATCAATATTGTGAATTAAAAAATTTTCATAATAAACTTTTAATTGATTGTAATGAATTAAAACATCGTGAAAAAATTTATTTAGATTATATTAATGAACTTACACAAATTCTTAATCATGTACAAATTACTCTTAAAAATGAAAATATTAATCTTGAACAACTTCATGAACTTGATAAACTTCTTCAATCGAAATATAATCTTATTGAACGTTTAAATTCAAATGAATTTATTTTATATATAAAACGAACAAAAAATTTTCGTGAACTTATTATTGAATATACACATTGTATTGATTTAATTAAAACACGTTTAAAACAAATTGAAATAAATGAATATAATAAATTAAATTTTGATAAACGTTGTCAAAAATGGAATGATTATATAAAAGCTATTGAACAAAATTTATCTGTTATACAAGAAAATATTCATACGAATTATCATGGTTTAATTGAAATCGATACAAATTTATCAAATACAGTTAATGATTTTAATCAAAGACAACAAGAATTAATTGAATTAATTAATGAAGGTAAACAAATAATTGATGATAAAAATATTTTTATTAAAGTTGAACAACGTTGGCAAAATATAATGAATACAATTTTAAAAAAACAAGAAGAAGTTAAAGAATTAATTAAAATTTGGTTATCATATCAAAATTATTTAGAAAGTATTTTATTAGAAAAAAAAATTTTTTTTTTCGTCTATTTTTATCTTATTTAATTAGGTTATTATCGTTTATTAAAAAGTAAATGTGAAAGTGAACAACAAGAATTACAAACAGCAACAATTAATATAATTAATCAAATAAAACAAGGTTCATATACAACAACAATTGAAAATAGTGAATTAAAAAATTTATTAGAAAAAATTTATGAAACAAATAGATATTTAATTAAACATTCTGATATAAAAACACAAAATATTTTAGAAAAAGAATGGAATGATTTACAAAAATCAATTCATGATATTAATATTAATATTAAACAAAAATGTGATACACTTATGACAGTAAGAATTTTTACAAAAATTTAAATCTTATTTATATTTTATCAATACAGATTCTTTTAAAAAAAAAATAAAATAATTATCTTATTTATAGCATCGAAAAACTCCCCGGAAGGAGAAGGTAATTTCTCATAAATAGATTTTCGCATGAATAGAAAAATGCAATGAAAATATAAATTATTTTTGATCATTTATTTTAGTTCATATTCAATATTTATTTAGATAATTATCAATATTTATGCATGTTTATTGATTTTACTCCTCTATCTTTTATTAAAAATAAAATAAAATGCATGATTCTTTTTCTTGCTCATCTGCTTATCTTATTCTTCTCTAAATTAGGAAATTAAATTCAATTTAAATTTCTCTCTTTAAAATAACAAAATTAATCGAATATCTTTTTTTTTCTTCTAATGTATAGTTACTCCTTCGATATAATGAACTTGATCGAACATTAGATGATTTAAGTACAATAATTAAATCAATTCGTTCACTTCAACAACAACCAACAGATGATTTAGAGAAATTTTTTCAACAATGTCAAGTAAATTAAATTCTACTAAAAGATATTATATTAATTTCATTTTAGAATAAAAATCGTGAACTTACACAACATCGAACTGAATTACAACATGTAAGACAAACAATAACAGAAGTAAATATTAAATATTTAAAGATTAATATAAAATATTCATCTTTTAGATATCACCAGAATTACATCCTGATGATACACGTCAATTAATACAAAAATTAAAGTAAATATTAAATAAAAAAGAATTTTTATTCAAAATATTGAAAAATTTAGTTTACTTGAAATTCAATGGACTGATGCTGAACGTGTTTTAACAACATTAATTGATAATCTTACACGACGACGTTCAGAATATCAAGAATTTGAACATAAATATCAAAGATTTATTCAATGGTTTGAACATTTTTTAAATAATGAATTAAATCAACGACTTGATGGTTTAACACTTGAAGCAAGTCTTGAAATATTAAAAAATGAAATTCGAAATATAATTATTGATAAACAAAAATATGTTAATGATTTATTAATACAAGCACGTCTTTTACAATCACAATCAACTGATCAAATACAATTACAAATAATAAAACAAAAAATTGAACAATTAGAACAAATTATGAATACAATAGAACAACATGTAGAAAAAAGGTTTGATGCTTTTTTTTTTATTAAAATATTTCTTTTTTCTTAAATAAAAAAAATTAAATTAGAATTAAAAAAACTGAAATGACATTAAAAATGCTGCATGATTTTGAACAAGGTTTTGAAAATATTCGTTCATGGATGGATATAATTGAAACAAATTTACAAAGATCATTACCAACACGAGATACTAATGATTTACATATTGATCAACAATCAATTGCTGTATGAATTTTTATTTTTAAAAACAAAACAAAAAGTTTTTTTTTTATTTTAGACAATCGAAAATGATATAGAAAAACATAGTACAATCATTAGTAGTCTTCTTGCACTTGGTCATAATTTATTAAATGAAACTGATATTCGTCCAAGAAATATTGATTCATTATCACGTTCAATTCAAATATTAGAACAACGTTGGTTATTAATAAAAGAATTATTACGAAAACATAAATTTGAGTAAATTATTTTCATATAAAATATTTCAAATTAATTTATTTTTATTTTTATTATTAGATATGATCATGTTCATATTTCCTGGCGAAATATTAATGAAGATATAAAACGTGTATCAAAAATGATTATTGATCATGAACGTTTTCTAACTGAAGTTAAACGAACAAGTGGAGATGGTTTACAAGGTATTCGAAATGAATACAAAAGTCTTGAGGTTTTATTTAAAAAAAAATTTTTTTTTTTATATTTTATTTATTTCTATTTGATATTTTTAGAATTTTAAAAGAACATTAGATGATGAAGATAAAGAATTTCAACAAATAACAAAGAATTATACAGAAATTCTTCATTTATATCCAACAGCTGATACTAATAATGAAATACATAATCGAATAAACGATCTTAATAATCGTTGGGAAGTATTAAATGGAACAGTTCATGAAACAATGAAAAATGTATGAAGAATTTATTTAAATTATAATTCAAAAAAAAACGAAATTTATTTTTAATATAGCTTAAATATATGCTAAGTGTACATGGTGATTTTCAATTAACACAAGATTCATTAACACTTTGGTTAACAGATCTTGATGTACTTTTAACAAATCTTGAACATTTATCGGAAGCACCAACGAATGAAAAAATTCGACAATTAGATGTAAATTGTTTTTTTTCTTATTTAATAAATTCTAATAAAAATATTTTTTTAGGATATGGATCGTGAAATTCAAGAAAAACAAAAGAAAATTGAATATGTTCAAACATGTGCTAATTATTTACTTAGTAAAACTGTTGATGCACGTGGTTTAACAATAAATATGAATGAATTAACAAAGCTTTGTCAACAATTAAGAAATTTAACAAAACGTATTAAAAAATTAAAACAAAATTTAATTAATTCAAATGATGTAAGAACATAAAACTTATAAATCTTATTTTAATCTTTTAAAAAAATTTATTATTCTATTTTTTTTAGCGTCATTTAGATTTAATGAATTCCACACGTACTTCACCAACTTTTAAACATTTATCTTCACCATCTCCAACAAGTATATAAAAATCTAATTGTTCTCTTATTAAATATAAAAATTATATTTTAGGATCACGATCTCCAAATCGTTATATTCGTTTTCGAGATCGTTTTATTCGATCTTATGATAAAATTGAATTTAATGATCGTCGTCAACGTGCAGATAAATTATTAGCTGATTTTGAAGATATTCTTCTTCAAATAAATGCTGATTTTCATTCAAAAGAAGAAAATCTTCATTCACCAACACCAATTGGTATTCAATTTGAAAATTTACCAATTGATTTTACTTACGTAAAATATTTTATTTTATTTATTAATATAAAAAAAATTCATTTGTTTTTTTTAAGAATCGAATGTTAATATCATCTCGACGAAAAATTGATGCATTATATGAATTAATTCATCAAATAGAACAAGAATTAGGTGCATTTTTAATCCAAGATCTTAATAATGATATTGTAGTAATTGGTAAAAAAGAAAACTTTGTTTTGTTTTTTCATTCTATTTATAATAAATATTGAATAGATATTATGAATAAATGGACACATTTACAAAATTTAGCTAATGAAAAAGATACTCAATTAAATGAAAATCGTCAACAATGGAATGATTTTAAACGACAATTAGATAATCTTGAACAAGCTGCTAAACAATTTACAAATCTTGATAGTTTTTGTAAAGAAAAATTCTTTAAAAAATAAAAATAAAAAATTTATTTATTTATTTAGTATCTCGAACATCTTATTCAAAAACTGATGTACATCAACAATTAGGTAAAAACAAAAACAATTTAATATAATTTCAAAAAAACAAGAATATTCTTATTTATTTAAGATGAATTTCAAATACTTTTAAAATCTACAATAGATTTATCAAATGAATTTAATGATAAATCAAATGAATGGATTCTTATTGAACATCGTCTTCAATCAATAAAAGATAAATTTCAATCATTATCAACAAAACCAACTCGTCAATATCGAGATACAAAAGTAATTATTTTAATTTAATTTCGTTTAAAAATAATTTATTCTTTTTTAAATAGATAAATCCAGATATAAAACATGAATTATTAGAAATAAATTGTCAATTAGATCATCTTGAAACCTTAACACATTCATTAGAACCAATTGATAATAATGAATTAAATGAAAATATAAATCGTCGAAAACTTCATCGTTTTATACGTATTCATGATGATCTTGAAATAATTAATGAACGTTTAAGAAATATAAATGATCGTTCATTATCAATATTATCTAATGAAAAAACTCGAATAATAAATGATATTAAATTAATATTTGATAGATTAAATTCAATAAAACATATGGTCAAATTTTATCTTGAACAATTAGAAAATTTATTAGCAAAAAATGAATTAAAACAAAATTTTTCATTATCAAGACATTCATCTTTAAGAACATCAAATAATAATATTCAAGTAATATAAATATATTTATTTATTTATTATTTTATTTATTTTATTTTCTAGCGCATTTATCAATGACTTTATTCATTATAAAAAAATTTCTTTTTTTGCTACATAATCAGGGTTTTTATTATTATTATTATAAAATTTAATTATATGAATCTTTTACATTTTATTATTCTTCTAAATTTTAATTATAATATTCAATCTTTTTTTCTTGCATGCGCATGCTTTTTTTTTCTTTTGTGTAAGCAAATATATTATAGTTTTGAACAAATAAATGTTAAAACTTATAGTTTTGATTGATCAAATTTCTAAATATTTGATTTTACTTAACCAGATAATTTAGTTTTTCATTGTATTAATTAGCTTAAAAGATCAGTTACTTGTCCTTTATTCTTAGATACCTTTTCTTGAATTCAATGGCAGTAAAAATATAATCTGAACTGTTGAAACATATTCATTCTAATGACAAATATTATATTATAAAGAAATAAATCGTTATTGTTATCTATTTAGTCGACTTTAGAATTAAATGTATATTATTTTCATCTATTGAAGAAGGCGAAGCTAGGACATGTTTTTAATATAATTATTATGCAAGATGAAAATATTGCCAAAGAAATCATTTTTGAAAATCTTTATCAAAAATATTAAAAAATGCACTATAATCCTAATGTATTCTTAATTGTGATATGTATATTAGGTTGAAAGATTTTAGATGTGTAGTTCAAAACACAATACACATAGTTATGTTCTCACATTCTAACGTTGACCTAATGAACTCATAGTTATATTGAAATAATGGAAAATTGCATTCATTTTTAATCAAGTTTTCATCAGAACGACAAATGATTTTGAAAAACTATTAGAATTAAAAAACTCTAAAATTTTTCTTCTTCAAAATTATAACATCTTAAACCATTTATTTGTTATCTCACAATAAACAATGAAAATAAAGTAATATACTCTGATGATTCAACAGCAGATTCTAATAAAAAAGCAGAAGAACCACCACCAAAAAGAAGAGAATTTCTCAATTAGAAACCTGAAAGATTGTTTCGAACAAATAGAATATTAAAACCAATTCTATATTTTAACTTTTAATTTAATTTAATTATTAATTTGAATTATATTGGAGTAGCTGCCTAATTCGACTTATAATATAAATGCAAGAAACATAACCATACCTATATATATATATACATACAGAAATCGATTTAGACATAGTTTTAGTTATATATATATATATACATAGGTACCCATGTAATTCATAGGAATAGATTTAGTTTTAGTAATACATATATATATAAATATATATATATACAGGTACCCATGTAAATCACAGGAATAGATATAG
>JAJEKB010015238.1:1798-12638 GCA_022393335.1 Macrotrachela quadricornifera
TCATCTTAAAGGAAGATTTTAAGTAGAAATGGATTTTTTCTAGCAGAGATGGTCGGTTTTTGAAGAGAAATGGTTGATCCATATCCCCACTTATAAGAAGAGATGGAAGGAAAGTAAAGCGAAATCGATAATTTCTTTTTCACTTTTTTTTTCTCTTAAGGGAAGATTTTAAGTAGAAATGGATTGTTTCCAGCAGAAGTCGTCATTTTTTAAAGGGAAATCGTTCATCTATATCCCCACGAATAAGAAGAAATGGAAAAAAGTCAAGAGAAATCGATAAATTTTTATTTATAATTTTTTTCATCTTAAGGGAATTTTAAATAGGAATAGAATTTTTGTATCGAAAACTATTGTATTTGAAGGAGAAATGTTTCACTGATATCTCTGCTTAGAAAGTGAGATAGAAAAAATAGAGGGAAGTCGATATTTTTTTTATTTTCTTGCCCTCATCTTGAAGCTGTTTTAAATAGAAATGGTTATCCTAGGAGAAACGATGATATTTTGAGTAGAAATTGTTGAGGGATATTTCCAGTTATACGGAGAAATGGAAATAATAGAGATTGAGCAGAAAATGAGAATTTTTGGTTAGGATATTGTTCAACAGAAAGCGACGCTTCTTTGTGAAAATGTTTTAAACACAAATGAAATTGTTTATATAAGTGTCCAAGAATAAACTGAAATAGAAGGGATTGAAAAAGAAATTGAGAAATTATTTGTGTAAAGGATGTTAAATGTGTGGGTTTAGTTGATTCGTAGATCGTTATTTATAAGGGATATCTTGTAGGGTGTATTTTTTTCTGCTGTGTATAGTTAAGTGGGTTGGTGAATTGAGCAGTGTTAATCATGTCTTATCATTCGATTGCAGATACAATAAATAATGCTGTTGTCTATTCTGCGTCTGAAAACTAAGAACAATGTGAATTTTGTTTACTGCAGTATAAACATGAAATTGTTGTCAGAAATAATAGTAGCATCATATTTATTATATGATATGAGCTACTTTGCGTAGAAAGATACATGGCATAGCAGCTTCGCTTTGGAAGACGAATCATTTCCCATTGAAAGAAAAATTAGCTCACTTGAAATTTAAGTATATGCGAAATGTCATACAATAGATTATATCTATATAGGTATATATTTCTTTCGTCTTTCCATTTCTCCTTGTTGAACCATTTCTCTTTGAAAGAAAAACCACTTCACTCTAAATTCAACTACATGCAGAATATCATAGAACAAATGATATATATATATATATATATATTGATATATAAATATATATATATTTTTTTCTTTCCATTTGTCCTTGTTGAACTATTTCTCTTTGAAAGAAAAACCATTTCATTCTATATTCAAATGTATGCAAAATATCATACAATAGATTATATATGTATACATATATATATTTTTTTCTTTCCATTTCTCTTTAATATGTATGATTTTTTGTGGGGTGAAGCATTTCTCCATAAACGGGAACAATTTCCCCAACCACTGGGTACAATTGTCCACTGCTGGCTGCAACATGGACAGGAACAATAAAATTCATGTGTCCGAAACCATCGCAACATCATAACCCACATTAAGCAGTTTTCGCAACCAATATTCAACACTCATTTATATTATATTGAGGAATTCCTGAATATATTAATATGTATGATATCCAACGTGAAAGATTTTGTATTTTATTAGGAATTCAGAATCTTTAATTAAATTATATATATCATATATATGTTTAAGATTTTTTTTTGTTTTATTAGAATTTCAAAATCTTTCATTAAATTATATACAATATAGAGAATAAACTAATTCAATATCTAAATGAATTAATTTAGTATCCAAATAAATCAATTCAGTATCTAAATGAATTAATCTAGTATCTAAAATATTAATACATTTTTTTTCCAAAAATGTACTAATTTAGTATCTAATTGAATTATTTCAGTATATAATAAATGATTTAATTCAGTTTCTAATTCAATGAAAATGTGTACATAAAAAGAAAGAAAACATTAAGGTTTTTTGGGTTTCTTCGATGTTGTATCCTTATTCATTTCAAGATTGGCACGCTTGTTAGCCTTGCTGGGTGGCACTGGAATGACATTTAAAGCCTTGGTTACTCTTGCAGGATGACCTCTAGCAACCTTGCAACCCAATGCCATTGTTTGTGCTGTGAGAGGAACGATCTCGTATCCATAGCGGATTGCAAGGACGATTAAATGTTTGCAGATGTAGTTCTTTTGTAAATTCAATTAGATACTAAATTAATACATTTTTGGAAAAAAAATGTATTAATATTTTAGATACTAGATTAATTCATTTAGATACTGAATTGGTTTATTTAGATAGTAAATTAATACATTTAGATACTGAGTTAATTCATACCCTATAATATATATATGCTTAAGATTTTTTTGTTTTTTATTAGGATTTCAAAATCCTTCATCAAGTTATGTATATCATATATATGTAAAAGATTTTTTTGTATTTTATTAGGATTTCACATTCCTTCATATATCTATATATATATCGGGGTAAAATCTTATCGCCAATTCAGCATTTCGCCAATTGTACTTTTCGCTAATTGGCGAATATGAACTAGTAGTTCGCCAAATCGGCGAATGTCCTCAGGAATTTCGCCAATTGGCGAACATGTATTATTGTACTAGAATGGAACGTCGTCTGTTATAGTCCGATCCATAGATCAGATCATAATGTTGTCCTGGATGTATTAGGGTGTAATATCTTTTCTCGGTACGATCTCGGTGATAACACTTAGATTTAACTATTTGTAATCACTTGAAGATGAAAATGATTAATCAACATATGTACTCATGGAATAATGGACTTATTCAATTCTTTCATATAACTAGTATTTCTTTTTTACTATTTTGAAATAAAAACACTTTAAACAGAAATAGTTACATTGTGAAGTCAGTGGCTAAAATTGGCGAACATGACAATAGGAAATATTTCATTTATTGGCGAACATCATACTAGCAATTCGCCAAATTGGCGAATGTCCTCAGGAACTTCGCCAATTGGCGAACATGATTATAGGAATTATTTCATTTATTGGCGAATTTCACACTAGTAATTCGCCAAATTGGCGAATGTCATCAGGAATTTCGCCAATTGGCGAATATGATAATAAGAATTATTTCATTTATTGGCGATAAGACATAAGTCCATATATATCATGTATATGTAAAAGATTTTTTTGGGTTGTTCTTACGTTTTGAGGTTTTTTAATATATTCATTCATATCATATTGGATTTAAGAAATTATTTTCGATATCTGTGGTGGGTGTTTTAGTTAATATTCTTGAGAATACGTTTGGATGAGTTTTTTCGCTCTAAGAGTTACTTTGACGTTTATGGGGGATCGTTTGGAATTTAGGGTGCTTCACTATAGTTGTGAGCGAACTTTGTTCCTACGGTTTTTCTTGTTTTTTCGGGATTTAAAATTTAACATTTGCGTTTGGTATGTATCGCGTGTGAAGGATATTGTGGGACCTTTATGAGACTCGAAATTTTGAACCTTAGTTTTCATTTTTCATTTGTTTTCTCCTCTAATTTGCGCGGTAGCTTGGTGAAGTATTATGTTGAGGGTGAGGACGGTGTTATTGCGAGTTGAAATTCATAGGTCACGGAAAGAATTAGATGGAAGAAGTTTTGGAAGTATTAAAAAACGTATTACATATATGAAACAGGAAAACTTCATAACTGGAATAACATCTATAGCATTACATAACTAATTAAGATACGTACGGACGTGAAATTTTTATATTAAAATCAATATGAGTATTAGATGAAGTTTTCACAGCCTTAGGAGAATTTTCAGTCGAATAGTTTGGATTTCATTATTAGGCACTCGTAGAATCTTCCGCTTTGAGTAAGATTTAGTTTATCTATAAGTAAGAGCTTTGATTGTTCGCTTCTATCATAATAAATATTTATGTACAATTGCAAAGAGAATTAGAAGATAACAGAACAAACTTTTCCGTATGATAGAAGAAGTATGGGTGTAAGCGATTCTGTATGTCGTCAGATGTATGAAACTGCCGAAAGCTAAATCAACTAAAGAGACAACTTCATCGGATGTATTAAAATAAAACAATATTCATAAAGAATGTGTTATAAATTGAAATCCTTCGCTGTGGCTACTATTATTAGCTGAATAACGTAGCATATATCTGGTTATTTTATGAGTGTATGGAATGATACTGATATGAGTAACTAGGTTAACTTTTTTTTCAAGCTAGTGCGTTTATTAAAAATGCGGTATTTGTTTGTAATTTAAGATGAAATGGTCATGAACTAATTGAGAAAGTTCTGAGATTGATTTTTGTAGTTTTTGCTGCGTCGTCAAGTTTTGGGCAATCATCATTACGCTATTGTAGTGTCGGATTTTATCGGATTCACTTACTCGGATCCGATCGGTTTCCTACTACCGAATATTGTCGGTTTAAGTTACTCGGATCCGATAGGATCCGTAATCCGACGGATTCCGACGCGATTCCGTCACCAGGTTTCCGGTGATATACGTATAGGATCCTGTGAGATCCTATAAATTCCGATCGGATTCGACTCTCGGATTGGTTCACCTGGGTTGTCTATTGTGATTAACACGTCGACAATGTATACTTAACGCAAAGAAACGCGTTAAAACGCACAAATTAACATGTAAAATCATGTTAAATTCCGCGTTTTAACGAGTAATTACGGAATAAATTTTAACGCAGTACAACGCTTTCTGAAAAATTGCGTAAAAACACGTTGAAACAGCGTAAATGCGGCATTTTTACAGTGGCCCATCATTAAAACGCCGTATTTACGCTGTTTTCAACGTGTTTTTACGCGTTGTCTAAAGATCATGTCTGTCTGGGAGTGAATTACTATAGCCGACTCTCGTCCTCGACACTATGCGATCAGTGAAGAAGGAAAAAGTTGTCAGCGCAATTTCTGCAGAATTAAAAATGTGAAACACGATGGAACTCGTTGTGTTGTAATATAAATGAAGGAGCTGTTGGTAACGGTCTTTAAGCTATGTATTGCCATGGCCTATGACAGTCTTTGATGCTATGTCGGTGAAGGTCGGGTGAGGGTGCAAATTTCTAACTCCATACACTTCAATACTTCTTTTAATTCGTGTCTTACAAAAACTAGTAGATATACAGGTGTGTTCAAAAAAACTTACACAAAATGAAATTTTTTTGTATAACGATTTTCTTTCCGTTAGAAAGCAATTACGAAATTCATTTTTTCAGAGATGTATGTATGTTAGCTATTTAACACATTGGCCACACAGAAGTGTGATTTCTTTTCTTTTCTGTACGTATGCATTTAATCATGACGTCATCTAGTGATTTAAAAGATCATCATATATCAATACTACATTATTGGAATAAAGGCATTCAATTTGCTCCTGCTGGTTATCGTAAAACATTCCACTAAGGACTATCTATTACAATAGTACCAGATTAAAACAAATGGTTGTTAGTGAAAACTCCCAAGCGAATGACTAAAACATGCATCAGTAAAACTAAAAAAAAGGCTTATGAATGAGATCATTTTGCAAATCAAGGTGTATCGACTGTTATACGTTAAGATGCAATTTTGATGACTTTTATTAAGTTTACCTACTTGAGAATCACCCATATTTTTTTTGCTGTTAGATGTAGGCGATGAAAAGAGCCGTATTATTTTAGGAAAGTTTCATCATCAAGGCTGTTTCTAATGAGAAAAATGACTGAAAATGTATCAGTCATATCATTAAACAATTCGTCAGCATTAATACATCATTATTAATTCAATAAAGGGTGGTCCAAAAGTCCTGACTCGACTTGTATAATGAATTTTTCATTATTAGTTTCTATGTTTAAAAATTTGTCTCTATGCTAAAAAGATGCAACAGGAGACGCTATACAAAACAGTTTATGATCAATACTTCCTAATTCGTATGGTAAGAAAATTATATGATTAGAAACACATGCTACAAAAAATAAAAATTAACCATCGATATTTAATAACGAAAAAAATTTTATTTCAAATGAAAAATGTTGTTGTAATTCTAAGAAATAGCTTTAGTATCAGGATTACAATCGAAATCAACTCTTGTAGACTTGATTTCCATTAAACTGTATCATCTGTGCCAGACGTTTAGGTATCTTATCGATCATTTCTTCACATCGTTCAGGTGTAATTTTGCGCCATTCTAAATTAATAAACTCGACTAGCGAATTAAGACTGTCACATGTTTGTGCTCGTGTTTTTTCTTTTAGGATTCTCCAAACATTTTCGATAGGCCATACATCTGCAAATTTTGCATCTCCATCATTTGGCTCGATTCTTTCTTCAAAACGATCAGAAATAACATCCATAGCAACTTTAGCCCGGTGTTTCGAGTCTTGGTCATCTTGCAATATAAATTCATTTAAATCTTTTACTACTTCAGCAATTGCTGGAACGCCTTCTTCATCTAAAAATGTAGCATATAATTCACCAGTCATCTACAATCTTTTAAGATTTTAATTTGAACGTTGATCCCGTAACCATTGAGTAAAATTTATTGGACCATCTTGAGGTATTAACCCTTTCGTACAAATTCCACCCCAAAGCATAATATCAGCTGGATATTTTGAAATCGATATATATCTTAAAGCAGCAAGAATTTTGGATGGATCTTCGGCATACACGACATCATTTCTACTATTGTAAAGGCCTTCAATTGTAAATATTTCTGAAAAATCAGTATTAATAATTCTACTCCATTGTCATTTCGAATTAGTTTTTCTTGCACCGAATGTTTTGATTAATTGTGTTGCACAAGCAACACGTCGTTCTTTGTTTATTATTGATAATTTTTGAGCTTCTCTTAGTTTAAATGGCTTCAAATTTGATTCTTTAATTATTCGGTGCACTGACGTTTTTTCACCTTTAATGTTGTTACGCTTTAAATCAGATATCACTTTCCTTTGACTTTCTCCCCTTCTTTGATATATTAAACGTTTCACTCTTTTCTTCATTGGTTTTGTTCGAACAGTTCGTGGTGCACCACATCTTGGTTTATCTTTTATTGTTCCTCGTTATAATATTCGGTTTATTTTTCTTCTGAGTGCATCATGACGTAATGGAGGTGGATTTTCATAAGATTGTACTTCATCAACAATATGAGATGCCACCCACGTAGGATTCATTTCCTTCAAAGAAAGAACGAGCCCTCGAAATTGTTCCTCCAAACGAATTGTGCTTGACATTTCTTCCTGTTGCTTCGAAAATTGAATACTTTACTGTATTTTTACTTTGACTGAAATCGCTGTATTTATAGACCAAACTGGTGAATGAATACAAAAGAGTTGGACATTTGTAAAAAAAACAAAGGAAAAGTGATTACGAATGCCTGGAAAAGATAGTACGAACACAAAGATATAAAATATGTGCAGAGAATACACATAGATCGAGATATATATCGAACATCTGGATGAATGTGCACTGAGATGCAGATAATGATGATGAATACAGTAAGCACTTTCAGATAATCGATCATTAGACATCGTGAATCTAAAATTGTTCACATGGCGACTTGAGATTGATCTTGCACATAAGGTGAGTGTCAATAATTAATTTTTATTTTTTGTAGCATATGTTTCTAATCGTATAGTTTTCTTACCAGACGAATTAGGAGGTATTGATCATAGACTGTTTTGTATAGCGTCTTCCGCTGCATCTTTTTAGCATAGAGACAAATTTTTAAATATACAAGTTAATAATGAAAAATTCACTATACAAGTCGAGTCAGGACTTCTGGACCACCCTTTATAGTCCAAGATGGCCCAGGTACCTGCAAAATAGAGCTCTAGATATATACTAGGGGTCCTCCAAAATGTAGCCCTACATCAGTTCAAGGTGCCTCTAAAATGTAGCCTAAGGAAGTTCCAGGTACCTGTAGAATATAGATTTCGAAAGATTTTAAGTATCGTTCAACATAGGCTTCAAAAATTTACAGACATGATATATAGAGTCTGAAGTACTAATGAAGTCCTGTGAAGTATGCACTCTTGAAGTTTCACTTTCCCCCTTGATCCTACCTATAAGCAAAATATGAATCCGAACAGAGAGTGTCTTTTCGGAGGTTCTCTTGTAAATGAGACACCTCTTTAGTAAGAAACTTTAAATGACATCATATGTTTCGTTTACTGCACCTCGTAACTGACGTTGGTTGGAAAATGATGCTTTTGTCACTGTTATCTTTTTTCTTCAGAAAGTGTGTTTTTTCTCAACGCGTAGGCAACATCAAAAAAATCTCTATCTATATAAATGAGTCTTGAAGTAAACAACATCACAGTAGACATCATGTTATATCTCCTTCTTCTTCTAGTATTTTCGACCGTCAACAGAAGTGAATTGACTCTTCTTGAATGTGATTTCGAAACACCTTGTTTATATTTTATTAACGATAATAATTGGGGTCTTACTGATGGTTATCATCCGCGACCTATCACGTACGATCATACCCTCCATAACAGTTCAGGTCATTATCTCTTTTATAACCCTCAAATTTCGCCACAATTTCTATTAGCTGAAATAAAAACAACTAATTGGACACAAATAAACTCAGATAGAGGGATGTGTTTCAAAATGTGGTACTATACGCCTCTTCTCAATATGTATTTTACTATCCAATTTATGCAGGGTGATGATGAACAATTGGTACGAATTGTACGTTCTGTTCCTGGTAAAGATCCTTCAATAAATGATTGGACACAAATTAATATTCCATTATTACCTGAAAAAGTGAAAATTTCTATTCGATTGAATGCTTCAAACGGTATTCTGGCCTTTGATGACTTCTCGATTGATTATTGTGATGAACCTCGACCTTCCCCAGTTAATACAATATTTGCCTGCGACTTCGAATCATTATGCACTGAGAATTTTATTTCGCTACCAGTATATCCTTATCAATGGTCAACTATTCAAGCGAGTGATGCTAAAAAAAGAGAAAATCAAGCTCCTGGAACAGATTATACCTTCAACAATGGATCAGGTCATTATATATGGTTATCTAATCAAGAATTAATAAAACAAGGCAACGTTGGTTATTTGGCCACGAAAAACGTATTTAATATACTAGTCAACGAATCATATTGCTTAAATTTCCAATATTATGGATATGGATCATCTACCAAAAGCAATCTTAAAGTATATTCATCGTTACAAGACACACCTCATGGAGTGCAAGTATTATGGCCGTTGAGAAGATCGATTGAATACATGTATGTTCTATTAGAAGAGATAACCAAATAAACTTATTTCTTTTTTCATTTCAGATACACAACTAATCAGTGGTAGGAACTTATTCGAGTTTAGCCATGTGCCGGTGGCGGCGATCCCCCGGTTAACCAGTCTACCGTTCACTAGATATAACACGATAACATTAAAAAGATCAAAGTAAAGTTAAAGTGTGTGTACTAATGATATCATTGGCAATTATTCTTGATTATTTCCTTAGTCTTATCGATTCGGAATCCCACTAGGCATAGGTTATTTCTCGAAATTAACGATATTTTTATAAAGTTTGATCAAAGAATTTGAAGATTGAGGAATTTGAATCGTAAGATGGTTTCTCGAGTTTTGTGAACTTGAGAAGAGAGCCCGCCGGATCCGACTTCGGAGTCGAGCCAAAAAAAATCCGATCGGACTAATCGAAGTCGAGTACGGGTCCAAGGAATTTTAATCAGTCAGATTCGGGCCCAAAAATTCTTCGACTCAAAGACTTCCACTTGAGAATCACGTGAAAAAGGACTGTTTTTTACATGAATGACTTTTCCCACTATGTAAGACAGAACATGGTGGTGTTCAAGCAAGGGGGAAAAAGCGATACTTCACTGTACTTCAGGTCTACTTCACCTGTACTTCAGGTATACTTCTTGGTACTTCAGCTGTACTTCAGATCTACTTCACCAAACTTCCTCTACTTCACTCTACTTCACTTTACTTCACTTTACTTCACTGTACATCAGGTCTACTTCAGCTGTACTTCACTTGTACTTCAGGTCTACTTCATGTCTACTTCACCTGTACTTCAACATTTTTTGTGAAGTACATGAAGTATCGCTTTTTCCCCCTTGTGTTCAAGTCATATGCAAGGGAGTCTGGAAAAACCCTCTGATCGACCCAAAAACATTATACTTTATCCTCACAATAGTAGAGAAAATAGCTGGGATGGCGTAGTGGTTAGACCTCGAAAAGTTCGGCCTAAGTTCATAAATTATGAACTGTTCAAAACGCTCACGTTCATGAACTGAACTATTTGAACAGCTCCTTTTGAACTGAACTGAGCTGTTCGAACAACTCTATTCAAATGAACTGAACTGCTTGAACAGCTTCTTTTGAACTGAAATGAACTGTTCGAACAGCTCTATTCAAATGAACTGAACTGCTTGAACAGCTCTTTTGAACTGAACCGAACTGTTTGAACAGCTCTTTTGAGTGAACTGAGCCATTTCAAATAAATCAGTCTGTGAGCTGATCTCTTAGACCCTCAACTCCTATACTAGGAGTTACTCTTGGGCCCTCAACTACTGTACTAGGGGGTATTCTTGGGTGCTCAACTGCTACACTAGGGCGATGCCTTTGGGTTATCAACTTCTATACTAGTGGGATATTCTTGGGGCACCAACTGCTGCACTGGGGGTACCCTTAGATCGCCAAGTGCTATATTAGAAAATACTCTTTAGCCATCAAGTGCTACACTGAAGGTACCCTTGAATGCTCAACTGCTCTATTAGGAAGTGCTCTTGGGCCCTCAACCACTATACTAGGAAGTGCTCTTGGGCCCTCA